>NIPM01000574.1:0-82870 GCA_002738285.1 Holacanthella duospinosa
ACTCATTCATGAATTACCATTTAAGTTCGAATTTCCCAAACACTGAATCACTTTTGACGGGCAGTGTATTAGCATTCTCTTTCATATATAGATTGAAGTACAAATTCAGGTGGTTCTTCATTCTTATTTCTCAAAGATCGAATCTGGTCACGTTGGGGTTGCATGTATAAAGACACCCAAGTTTAATTATTGCCAAAGTTCGATTAACTAAGTTATTTTGTCTCGATAAGAGCTGCATATTATTTTTACATGCTAACACTCTATGTTCTCTTTGTTCATTCTTGAGAAAATGAGGTACCCATTTTTTTAATAATTTTTTTATTTGTAAATCTTCTGTTAAATATCGAAATACTGTTTTTTACTACAATTCACCGACATAGAAAGTTCGAGGCAAGACCATGTTCTAGTTTGGGCTAACAATTCTTTAATTTTATCTATTACATTTTCTTTTTTCGAGACATCACTTGTATCGCCTCCTCGGCTATCTTCGACCACATTGTAGCCTCTCTTAAGCTTAGTAACTAAACGTTTGACTGTATTTAGTTTATAGGCACTATTTCCAACTAATTCAACTAACTCTTTATGAATTATCCCAGAACTGTGTATCAGGATTATGCCAAATTTAATGAAAATCCGCTGTTCTTTATCTAAAATTGAATCTTTTAATTTTTGCAAGCTATTCATGATAATATTCAAAATATAATTATTTATAAATAAAGCTTGTAGTCTATAAAAATTAATCTAAAAATCTTGATATTATTAGTATAAATATTAAAGGCGTAATTAAAAAAAGTTCGAGTGTCTCTTTGTGCTTAACGCCCTAATATATTTAACTGTACTTCGCAACGACAGGAAGACCTAAAGTCATCTTTGTATCGAACTATTTACAAACATGGTAATCATTTGTAGATATTGAGCATTATTTATACTTAAAAAGGCACCTGGAGAAAGTTATTAATGCGCATGAACATGATTAAATTATGCCAATTAATTAATGAAACAAGGAACAATTAATATGCATGAAAATTAATCAACATTGCAGTGATGAATTAATTCATAAAGCAAAGGTTCAATAAGAAATGTATGAAAAAGATAATAATAGCACAACATCCCCGTATAACAAATTAAATGTATTGAGTAAATTTTAAGTAACACAGCACCAATTAATTTTGATATAAATTATAGATGAAAAGGAGCAGGACCAAGTTAAAGTGGCATAGGAAACTGTAAAATTGAAAGTGATCCAATTAAAGAAAATGAAAGAAGCAAATACTAGAGCAAATAATCGTTTATCCCCATACGACAATACTATACCTGTTATAAAGTTCTTTAGTAAAAGAATGAAGATAATAGAAAATATCAGGAAGCTACATTTCAATGCTCAAATCAACCAAAAGAGCAATATACTTTCAGTTATAGCATATAATAGTCTCAAAAAGCGGATTTAAGTTCTCTGACAGCTAGTTCGTTAATGCAAAAACAAAAAGAAAGGAAGGAAACATAACTTTAAATAACTATAAACGCTGCATACCTTATAGTAAAAGAAAAATTGATGGAAAATAATTAACTAGATCTGTAAGTATTTAGAGAAGTATTCAAGACACTCATCTAGAGAAGAAAGGGTAAAGTATTTAGATAAAACAAAAATAGATATATACAGAGAGTATATAAGTGATGATAATGAACACATGACTTACGGAACTTTCTTAAAAATATGCAACAGAAAATATAAAAAAGGCATAAAGCCAACAGACGTCTGTGGAATTTGTGAATTGAGCAAGAACTTTTTTGAAAAGAAAGAGTCCTGATTGAATGAAACAGAGAAGATGGAGTACAAAAGAACAAATGAGATATATGAGATGCATTTTAAAGTAGTAGATAATCAAAAAACCAGCTCAAGTACTTAAAAGAAAATTCATCTGACACTGCTTGTATATTGATACTTGACTTTAGGAGAACTTTAAGCTTTCCCATGGCGGTAATGAAATTAACCAGGATTACTACAACAAAAGGCAAGTATCACGTCTAGGTACCTGTTTGATTTTTAAGAAGGATGGAGTGATTCAAAGGCACTATCTTAACTACCTTCCTGGAATTCTTTCGCATGACTCTCTTTTTGCTTCAGATACATTGGAAACCACCGTTAATTATTTAAAAGAACAGTTTAAGTACTTCAATGTTTTCACTGATTTTGGGACACATTTTAGATTAAAGGAATTTATATCCAAAGCTAATACTCTAACCAAAAAATTTGATGTCAATATTAGCGTCAGCTTTTTTGGAGAACACCATGGAAAGAGTGAGGTAGATGGTATGTTCGAAAAACTCTCTGTAATATTTAAAAGGATAGACTTTATCCATAAGCTCAATAAGGTCCATGAATTAAAGGGTGCATTCGAGCAAGAGTTCTGTATGAGGAGTTGGCCTAATGTATTTTTCACTATGTATGAAAGAGATTCTAGACCCAAGGTAATCAAAAAATTAAATTTGATGGGTTAAAAAAAGTTATGTCATTTCTATTTATCAAAGGTAGATCTTTTTAGTCTTTTCTTACCAAAATTTCCCAAGATTATATTGAGTTCAAGCCTAATGAAGAAAATGTAGTACATCATAGAGAAACCTTACTTACTCCAAAGACATGCTTTGAATCTAGAATTAAGCGGTTTTTTAATAAAAGAATACATAAATTGCTGAAAACACGAATCGGATAGTATAAAATTTTAGATTAGTTAAGGGTACTCATTTATGGCTTAGGGGCTGAGTGTACCCTCCCTCTTTGATAGCGAATCTATATTATATACTATCTCTAAACTAGTTTTCTTATAATACAGTATTCTATTGACTTTATAAATAAATTAAAATATTTAAATTTCTCTTTTTTTCAAAATGAATAGAAAACATCTTTCGAAAATTTTCTGCTATATTATATTTCTTCAAAAATTTCCTTCCATATAGTATAAATTAGAGGTGTTCAGGGATGGATTAAATCTCAATTTGAAATTTTGAAAAAAAGGTTTAACTTAATACTTTGTGGCATTTAGGGCACCAGTGACCCATAAACTAATTAAGCAATTAAAAAAAGTATAGTCATGCAAGTAGCAACAAAATGATTGATACATAAATATAGAACTTAGCGTATTAAATGAGTATAATTTCGAATTAATTGATATACACTGGGCTTCACAATTAACGGCTTAATTTGGTAAAATGCCTCTAAATTTTAATCTCCATTATCTATATAAATATGATATGCCTGCCAAAATAGTTAGTCAAGGATTTTTTTCCATAGATATAAGAATATAGACAAATTTATGAATTCGTAAATTTTCGATATCTGTATGAGGTTTTTCAACTTTATGGCCCTATATGCGCCACATGAATAAAATAAGCATAAATCCGAACTTCACCTCAACCTATATCACAAAATAATTAATAAAAATAACTAAAAGGACAAAAGTTAGCATTTAAATCAATATTGTGGCGTAAATGCAAAAAATGGCTGTGAAATTTATATTATTGTGGTTAATAATTTTTATTTATTGGCAAGTTAATCCAATTAGAGAATTAAAAATGTCTCGAAGAATTCATAGAACAAGAAATTATTTTTTTCACTGAGAACGAGATAATAGCTTTTATGTTTCCAGATCACAATAATGAAGAAGACATTCTGAACAACGAGACGTCATTTTTTAGAAGTAATAGCAGACAGCGATAGGGAAGGGAAGCTTATTGTAGAGAAAACGGAAGTAGTGATTGAAGATGTGGGGCCAGGTATAGTTGACATCGAAGTTCCAAATATTGATAAAAAGCTCAAACTTGTGGTTTCGAATAATATTTCTAGTGATGATACGATGAGGTGGGAAAGAAGAATTACAGACAATGTACCTATTTTATCCGATTTTGAGGTGGAATGGGGGAGTGAAATTTGATTTATCCCCCGAATTCTCTTCTTCTTTGGATGTATTCCTTGCTGTTGCTGATTTCGATAATCTAATAGAAAATATAATTGTTACTCAAGCTAATAAGTATGTTAACCAATATAGTAAAGTCTTTCTTACTACACCGGAAGAAATGAAAGCGTTTATTGGCGTTTTTCTTGTAATGGATTATCACGACTTAGCATCTTTAAGAGACTATTGATCTATACAAAATGACATGAGAGTTCCAATAGTTGCAAATTTTATGATATATAATCGCTTTACTTCTATTCGCAGGTTTATACACTTTGCAAATAACAACAGAATGAAACCAAGGAATGATCTAAACCATGACAGGGCTTTTAAAATCTGCCCATTAATAACTCATTTTAATAGGCATTCATGAATGCAATGGAGATAGAGAAGCACCAATAAATAGATGAGCATGTGATGAAACTCAAAGGATATAACATTATGCGCTAATATATCAAGAATAAGCCCATAAAATGGGGTGGGGGTTTAAGATGTGGGCTCGGTGTGCTTCTACATCCGGATATTTGTTTCAGTTTGACTACTACTGTGGAAAAAAGGGGATTCTGACTATGTATTAGGTGAATCTATTGTTCTTAATCTCTCTCAACCTCTAATAGGAACGTGTACCAAGTTCTACTTTGATAACTTCTTTTAATATTAGAAAAAAATATTTGGTTATGGTAAAGAAAAAATCTCAGTCATGCCGAAAGATGATGAAAAATGAAAAGAGGGGATATAGATTCAAGGAAATCTGGAAATGTCCATTTAGTCAAGTGGATGGACAGTCGTTCTATTGTTCTCTTAAGCACTTCTATTAGTGCAAATAATGATATTATTATTAATAAGAGACAAAAGAGCCAAAATTCTCGATTAAATATACCATACCCAGCAATTGTTCAGGATTATAACACTCACATGGGCGGAGTAGGTTTGATGGGACAAAAGAAGCTTGCCTATGAAACTGGTCACAAATCAAAGATCAAATAGAATTTGAGGCTGTTTTATGATTTATTGGACATAGTGGTTAACAATGCTTTTATTGTTTATCAAAAATACATCAATATGACAAAATGAAGTCCCTGGACTATCGAAGAGCTGTAGAAAGAGGTCTAATTGGAACATTTACAAAAAGGATTTGTGCTCTTCGTTCGTATACAATTCCAAAACGACAAATTCCTGTCGAATATGATCATCTTCCTGAGCATAGCACTTCAAGAAAGCGATGTAGAAATTTCTGATATGACAAGAAAGATCGTAAGACTAATGTTTATTGCGTATCTTGCCATCAATATTTATACTTTACAAGAGATAATAATTGTTTTTTGGATTTTCACACTGCGTGAATTAAAGATTGTTTTTATGCTTAGTGCATTTAGAGTCATATTTGATCCACGTATTTTATTGATCAAAAAATTGAAATAAAGAAATCTTGAATTATCAAAAAGTTTATTTATACCTTAATAACTTAATTAATTAAGAAAATTTCATTTTTATTCATGGAATCTTTATATACCTCAAAGGGTTAAATTTACACTCACCTGAAAATATAACGTTTTCACAGTAACTATCCGTTTAAATATCCACTTGCACACAGCTCTTTCCTTTTTCTTATATTTTTTGTCTAAATTAAAGGATTTCTGTCATGGAAGTATGCATATATATTAAGGCTATTTAAACATCTTCTAATTGTATCATATAAGACAGTTTTATCACTATTTTCTTTAGAGATTTTGTTTAATTTTGGGACACTAGCTTTCGGGGTTTCTTCATGAATGTCCTTTATAGTTCTTATATCGTCGTTATCAAGTGCGTATTTACCTCCAGTGCCTTTTTTTCTCTGAATTGAATCTGTTTCTTCGAACCTTTTGAGATAATCGCTTATTGTGGACTTGGATATACAGGTCAAATCTTCGATCTCTCTATAAGAATACCCTTCTTTCCTAAGTGCTGAAATCTGTTCAAACATAAAATTATCAACATTTGTCATTGTTTTTCTAGTATTTTTTCTTAAACTTATTATTTTCTAAGTTTTATGTGAATAACAAAAATGTCCGAATTTTCGTGCTGGATCAATAAATTTCCTTTTTGATTTCTTATCTTTTTTAATAAAAAATAGTAATAAATAAATATTAAAAATAACACAGTTTAAATATGTCTAATTTTTTTATTCATATTTATTTATAAGCCGAATTGACACTTTGGTTCACAAAAAATAGGGTTTTCGAATTTCTGTGCAACATAGTGTATACCTTATTTTTTTTAAAAATTATGTCGATGTTTGCTTCCAATTCCCAATTTTGTTTATTATGTCGATCATACAGTAGCAAATAGATAAGCGTAATTTCGTTCCGTGAAAAATAAACAATACAAGCAGGTTTTCATTACATTCATGGTGTTGATTTTGTCTGTTGTTTTCTCGAATTAATATTCTTCACTAAGCAAATTGAAAATTTTCAAGATGCGAAAAAAGTTGATAATAGTTGGTGATGGCGGGACCGGTAAAACATCGTTATTGCACGTATATGTGAAGAAAGAATTCCCACAAGTATATATACGATCCACTTGATTTTTTATAGGAATATCTACCTACTGTTTTCGATTCTCTAACTACTGATATTTCTATAGATGGATATAAGAATATTAAATTATTACTTTGGGATACTGCAGGCCAAGAAGATTATAATAGATTAAGACCGTTAGCTTATCCTGATACTGATGTCATCTTGATAGCTTTTAGTTGTGATGATTTGACTTCGTTACAAAATGTTGAAAGCAAAGTAATTGAATTCTTTAATTGTTGGTAGTGGATTCATGAAGTTGTTCGATATTGTCCTCTGATTCCATTGATTTTGGTTTGTTGTAAATCGGATTTGAAGTTTGAACCTCGTATACAGAAATTGCAAACTAATTTAATCTCTTATCAACAAGTATTCCTTAATTCTGATTGTCATTTAGGGCTCAGATGTATCAACTCGTATTGGCGCCTATAAATATATAGAATGTTCTGCACGATCAAATATCAATGTCGAAATAGTGTTTAAATTAGCCGCTTTAGCAGTATTAGAAAATCACAAAAGTAAATTATGCAAGATCCTATAAACTAAACAGTAACTTATTTTCAGTAAAATAAATATATTTCAAAGTCTTAATGCAATTTTGATAGTATTTCTTTTACTGTATCAAGCAATTTATCTGCTTTAGGACCACAAGGATCAGTTGGAAGCAAATCATCTGTCAAAGTTTCAAGTGCTGCCATAGAAACTGCCAAGAACATAGAACCATGAGACTTGACCACCATATCCTAAAATATAAAACTAAGGTTGATACATTAGTATCGATTCTGTTAAAACATTGACTTAAGACATCTAATCGAACCTTTTTGCTGTCTTCCAGCTCTTTAGAAATAAACTTGATCAACTTCAAAAGATTTTTTTGATCAAAAAAATCAACGGTAAAGATTTTAGTGCCGAACCTAATAGCATAATCGACAATTTTGCTCTCATCATTTTCCGAAAATGCCTAAAATTTAATCCAAATGCTGAACTTACTTTTTTCAACTGCTCTGAAAAGTCTTCATTTTGCTCTTTTTCTACTTGTTTAATATCATTAGAGTTTAAAAGATCCTTCAACCTAAAATCGCCTCTAACACTGCCACTTGGGCTAGAACCTTGTTCTGAAGGAGGCTTCTGAAGTATAGTAACAGGGCCCTGAATAGGGTTAGGGACAGGATTTGTATTCTTATAAGTAATAATAGTTTGAGTTGCCTTATTTTTCTTCTTTGGAGTAGTACTAGTATTTCCAGGCGAAGTGCTCACAGCTGAAGCGGTTAATAATATAAAAATGTCAAAGAATTACACTGCTTTATTCCTTCGTTGAATGCAACATGCATTTGAGAAAACATATTTCTAGTGGCTTCTTGATAAGCAGGGATCAAAGAAGTAGTAAACAAATTTTTGAAGCTAGCCTCTATAGAAGAAACCAAATATTGATTTAACGAGTTTGAAAATATCTGGCATGTTTCTGGCGAATTTAAAATCTCTCTCAACTTAGTCTCTATAGTATGATTAATCATATCTTTAAATCCCTACCAAAGATGAAAACAGCGGGAGAAACCTGATCCATGAAAGCATTTTGAATCATTATCGGTAATTGTTCTCTAAAACCCTTTTCAACTACTTTCTCAATAGTTAATTTAGTATTTCTATTTATGGTGTTTTGCAAATTAACGGGTAAAGCTTCTAAACTCTTACTCATGCTTTTAACTAATTTTTCCACATGAGCTTCATCTCCCTTTGGACTTTTTAAAGTGGAAGGTGGAAAATCCTGATTTTTCGGACTTTTACTATCTTTGAGACCAAGACCAGGTGGTTTGTTCTTGTTTTTAACTAAATGTATAACTTTTAAAATTACTAGTGTCATTAGCTGAACTAGGAGAATTAGTACGAGATAAACTATAGTCAACACCTTTTTCTGCTTTAGTGGGTTTACTGGCTATATTTGTAGAATCTATATTGGGAGCGAAACTCTGTAGTTGATTAATTGAAGTTTGGGAATTCTGCGGAGGGTGAGCCTCTAAAGCTTCAAAGGGGTCTTGGAACGTAAAATGGGATGTAGTAACTTCTTGTCTACTTGAAAGTTCGAATAACTGAGTTTACTTGTCTTCATTTGAGTTTAATAACCCGAGAAGTTGATTTGCATTTGACATTACGAAAATTTAATTTTTAGTAGAAACTGTTTCTCAACTACTCAGGGATTAAAAATGCAAGAACGCAGTGTTTCTTTTAAGAACGAGAACGAAACGGGAATGCAAAATTTCAAAGAACGGGAACGCTGCTTATAAAATCTTAAGATTGTTTTTCACGTTCTTTGACCGTTCCCAAATTCGGTTGAAAATTTTGACTTTTTATGCATAGGTAGCCTATGAAAATTGAAAATTTTCTCAAAATGAACAAAAGAATACACCCAGCAAGACGTTATTTCGATTCAGAATAAGGGGAGAGATGTACTATCGATGATTGTAAAGAAAAAATAGCACATAACCATGCTGGTAATTATACGCGACATATTAGAACTAAACACGAAACTGTTTATTCAATATTGTATGATGAAATATAACAATTTGAAGCCAAATCAAAGAAAGCAAAGATAGACGACAAACAAGCTAAGTTAGATGGACCTAAATTTGGAATAAAGAAATCTAACAAAAAATGAAATATTGGATTCTTGTAGTAATTTAGTTACTAAGAATGGCTTATCGTTTGCTGTATTTGGATATGAAGACATGAAGAAATTTTTGTCTCCCTTAAGTAAATTAGCTAAATAAGGTTTAGTAATAAATCCAGATAATGTAAAAAGTAGAGTGAAAGAAAACGCTAATATAATAAATCAAAAAATAATGAATGAAGTCAAAAATAAATACCTATGTATAAAAGTAGATTCTGCTAGTAGACTTGTAGGTCTATCTTTGGAATCAATCTACAGTTCATTGAGGATTCTAAAGTACAAGTAAGAACAATATCTATGATTGAGATGAGAATATCCCACACTTCAGAAAATTTGAGCAGTTTAATAATTGAAATATTATCATTCTTTAACATCAAGATCTCTCAAATTTAAAGTCTAATAACTGATAATGCGGCGAATATGGTCAAAACTGCAAAGTTCCTCAAATTAGAAATGGATCTTTCTGATGATAAAGAGAAAAAAGAGGATACTCAATTCATAGCGATTTTCATGATAACATATTGGAAGATGAACAGTTACATATAGATGAAGAGTCAAAATCTGCGTTTTTTGATAATAACTTAAGTATCGAAAAAGATATCTCTATTAGTTTTGAAAGCGATGAAAATAACGAATTAAGTTTAGGTTTCATTCGGTGTGCTTCTCACACTTCAATTAGTTATTAATGATGTTATTATAAACGCAAATATAGGAGTTTATTTTCGTTCAGAGTAGTCCCCATTTTACTTATTAAATAATTGGTTGAACAAGAGTGAGAATAATCTAGATTCTTTAAAAATTTGGTTGAATTAAGAAGAGAATCAAAAAGGGACTACTCTGAACGAAAATAAATTGCCATATGGCACAAAATTTTTGAAGCCTCGGTTATAATTCTAGAATATTAATGCATCACAGTGAAAATAGGTTGAGGAAGCAACTAAAATAGCAAGAATTATAACAGATATTTTATGAATAGTAAATACTTAAATTTATTTTCATTCTTACTATTTTATTCATTCAAGAAACTAAAATTTCTCGATCAATTAGAATATAATTATGTTTCAAAAAAAATTTCCCATATGAAACAGCAATTGGGGAAAGCGTGATTTATATGTAGAAAACTAAAAACAACTAACATTCAGAATTATTTGAAAAATATCAAGAGTAAACTAGCAATTATAGATTCACCTACTAGATGGACATCTACCTACGATATGTGTGAACGTATGTTATTATTGAAAACCCCAATAAAAACTATGGAGGATGGATATCCATTTCTTAAAATCAGTGATTCACTCTGGTGTTTTATTCAAAGTTTTGTAGATTGTTTCTTCAAGATGAAAGAAATTTCCATTATATTTCAAGAAGAATCAATATTATTCGGTGATTTATATGCCCATTGGTTTGATTTGGAACAGCACGTTTCAAAATCAAATTCAAGTACAGATGTAAATGTTTTGATTAGAAATGCGTTAGAATTAAGGGGTGAAATGATTACTAAATCACCTTATATATGGCTCTTTATTTTCGTTCAGAGTAGTCCCTATTTTACTTATTAAATAATTGATTGATTAAGAATGAGAATAATCTAAATTCATTAAAAATTTGGTTGAATTAAGCAAAGAATCAAAGAGGGACTACTCTGAACGAAAATAAACTCCCATATTATCCGGAGTGTATCTCGATCCTAGATACAAGATTTTCTTAACTAACCGCAATGATTTGAAAGCTATTGCAATTGAGCATATTTATAAGGTCAAAAGAATGCTAAATAATAATGATGGTTTTATTATATTATCGGAAGAAAGTACTGTAACAGAAACTATTGATTCTTCGAATTCATCATCTCTCGAGAAAATATTAATTGAAAGTGAAAAAAATTCCCAACCATCATTAGTGATGTATGCAGACAAAAATGTATACAATCTCACAAAAGAAATCGAAAGCTTTAATCCACCTAGATCTGGGTTAAAAACAGACATACTTGAGTTTTGGACAAATAACAAAGACAAGTATCCTGAATTGTATTCGATTTCTAAAGTTGTTTTTAGCACACCTATAACCAAAGTTAGCGTAGAACGCAATTTCTCGGCACTAAGTTAATATTGAGGGATAATAGAACCAGGTTAAGTGAAGAAACTCTTCAAAACATATTATGACGTTTAAACCAAGATATCATTTAATTTTTATCACTTAATTAAATCTATTTTATCATATTTATGTTTTCTCCATATTAAAAACATTTTACAGAGAGAACGACAAAAGAACGCGAAGAAATTTTTTCTAAAGAACGGGGACAAGAACGCACCTTTTTCGCAGTATTTTTAATCCCTGCAGCTACTAAACTCATTTTATGTACAAAAATAAAGATATGAATTTGATTAATCTTTCGGTGCTATATATAGCAGTGTTTTATATAAAAGTAAGTCTAGTGATCAAATACTTGGCATTCAAGTCAAAAACGAAGATGATTATATTCAAGAAAATAAGAATATCAAATTATATTTGATTAAAGTGAATGATTTGCAATAAAATACATCGAAATCCCATTCAAACGACCCAAACTATGAATTTGTATCTTTTTTCATTTATCTCAAATTCATTTGAAGTTTTTGATCCAACTCGAAATTTTTTGAAATGGAGAACGGACAAGTGAACCAAGAAGAAGGAGTAGAAGATTTCTATGGTACTACCACGTAAAATCTAACAAAAACATAGATACAGGCAGTAGTGATTACACTGGAACCGAAACTTTATCTTGGATCTCCTGGTATTGTTCTTTATTAGGACATGAATATTTTGCAGAAGTTCCTGAAGAATTTATTGAAGATGATTTTAATTTATGCGGCTTATCTTCTATTGTACCTTACTATGAAGAGGCTTTAGATACTATTTTGGATGTTGAACCAGGTATATTTTCTCAATTATCGAAATTTAGAGAATGATACTTATAAAACGCCGGATATCGCTGCTATAGAAGCATCAGCTGAGCTTTTGTATGGTTTGATACATCAAAGATATATTATAACTAGACCTGGTATCAATCAAATGGTATTAAATCTATTAAAATCATTTTTATTTAGAAAGACAAATATAGTGCTTCACAATTTGGTAATTGTCCTCGATTTTACTGCTACAACATACCAATAATACCATGTGGACTTTCCGATATACCAGGTAAAGAAACAGTACGATTATTTTGTCCTAATTGTGGCGATCTATACAATCCACCAAGTTCTCGCTATAACAATTTAGATGGAGCCGCTTTTGGAACCACCTTTGCTCACCTATTTTTCCAATCATGGTCCGATGTAACTCAGAATGTTATCATGAAGCATCAGTCGAAGATTTATGAAGAACGTATTTTTGGGTTCAAGATCAGCAAGCATGCAGTCAATGGTGCTCGTATGAAATGGTTGAGAGAGTTCAAAACGCATCCTTTTCAATTAGAAAATAAAAGTAATGGTGATACTAATCAGGTGTAGCTAAGGTTTACTGGATTAAATAAGCCTTTTTTATTAATCCCCTGTTGTTTAGCTTATTTTATATCTCTCTTATATTCCTTTTAAGAGTCTTGTTTTGTTGCAAATGCTTTCTAAAAAGAGTTTTTTTATAAAAAACAGGAAATTTGTATATTCACTATCACTTTATTTATTTGTGGGATTGTTTTTCAAAATGATGAGTCATAACAAGATTATGCAGAAACAATTTATCTAAAAATAATGAATCTAAGCAAAGAAATAGTCAGTAAAGAATTGAGTGAAATATCTAGCTTCTGTTCTTGCCTTTTCTACGCCTATATGCAATACTTTTCTTGGCTGAGTTAAAAGAAATAAGCCAGATATAAAAATAGTCAAAGGCCAAATCATGATGATAAACGAAGCATCATGATCATTATCTAAATTTCGAAAAGTTTCTGCAGGAGATTGAGGCCAAATATTAGCTAAAAAGACACCTAAACCTTTAAAAATATCGAAAAAAGTCTGTTGAGGTTGCAAATCTTCCATAACTTTTCTAATTTTCGCTTTTCTCTCTAGAGATTTCGTCTTTTCTAACTTTATGCGTCTATTTTCCTCCACAACCTGTTTTAAATCAGACAAACTATGCTCCAACTCATCAAAACTACCACTTCTCAATTCATGATGGTCTAATTCCGTCGATAATTTATTCAAGATATTTTTTGCATTAGCAAGTTTATCTCTTTTATTCGATAATTCTAATCTGAAATATTCTTCTTTGATAAGTGTTGGAGATGGCAAGTCTCCAATTCCACTATCAGCTCTACTTCTTCCTCTTTGATGAACTTTTTCTTTCTGTTGCATCATTCTCAAATGTTGACTAATCTCGCTAAGAGCATCTAACGGCTCTTGCACTACAGCGTTGAAGGCAGGAAAAGGAAAGGCTATAGAATAAAGTTCGGACATTTTTGATAGTTTTTAATGTTTTATAAGTTGCTTTTTAAACTTCTTTCATGTTTGATGTTTCATTCTGTGGCGGAAATGACGTTTCACAGCACCTTTGTTATATAGACTCTATTGACTTTGACGATAAAACAACATACGCCATAAAACCTCAATAATAACAAAGCTTGCATTCATATAGATCAAATTTTATAAAATCATAAAAAGGGATGAAGCAAAAATTACATAGGTTTTATTGTCACGTGAATGACTCATTGTTGCGCTTCCATCTCAAGACCCAAGAAAAAATCACAATAATAGATGAGAAACCAATAAAGAAAATGGCCCAAAAGAAGCCCAAGATATCTACGAAGCAACCAATAGCCGGTACAGCCGGTTGTGTAGATCGCAGTGTGGGTAATGCAAAGAGCATCGATATCCCCACACCCAAAACTGGTGGTGGAGGATCCCGTTTCTTGATCAAAGAACCCCAAGCCATATTCAACATAGTCAAACTCAATAACCACATCAACAAATTTATAAAGAAACAAAATATAAAGATAGTCGGGCTTCTATTGATCTTGATATTGATGGAATTAGGATTTTCTTCATGTTGTATTATATGATATTTGTAATTTTGAGTTATTGTAGTAAAGTCCACTTTCAATCCCAATCCTTCCCTATTTGCTTTGATAGGTAATTCAATCAAGTATTCATCAAATGGATAATCTCTAACATTACCATCTTCCAAAATAATCGGGATAGAAAACGGCTCATTAGGCTTCGATTTCTCCATCTTCTTCATCAAATAAAAGAAATTAAACGTAACATCTTTAGCAAATAAATTGGTATCATTTTGTCTATAACTTCCTCTCGGCTCTAAGGCAGTTGCTATAGTCACTTTTCGTTTATCCAAATTGATGTCATCAAACTTCATCTTCACTACTATATGATCTTCTGTTATAGTGATGGGGTTCGATGGTGTGTATGGAAACTTGAATTTCTTGGGAACTTTTCGTTCTTTATTACTCAATTGAAACCAAACAATTGTAGGGACAATAAAGGACAACCAAAGCAATAACCCAACAATTGTGATGAAAAGCCTTTTAGTTAACAAGCTTCTGAAGCTTAATTTAAATTTACCTACTCTCAATTCTTTTCTCATCTAATGATTTTTTTAAAGTTTCTGGAATTTTATTAAAAGTACCCATCCAATATTGAAATAATGAATGGGACTATCAAAAAAGGTCGTAAGATGGTTCAAAAAATAGCAAAAAAGATATTTTGTGCAATCAAGTATTCATATATATCGATTTTATTTATAACTCCGATTTTGTATTATTTTTAATTCATTATAGAAGTTTATTGACACGGGCATTTAGCTGATTATCATTAAGAGAAGGAGCTGCAAATCAAACATTATACTATGGATTGAACTGTATATTTAATTGATTGTAAATCAGAGCACTGTCATGTTTGCTAAATTTTGAAAAAATTATACAAAAATTTTGTCTTCTAGACACCTGAGTAAATTGAAACATGGAAGAAATTTTTTGAAGGAATTAGAATGTATTTGGTTGATAAAATGAGTAAATTCTTGAAGAATTATGGTTGAAAAGTTTTAATATTTTGGTTGATAAAAATGAAAAATTTCTATATATATTTCAACCAAATGATATTTACAGGGCTATTCATGTTTATGCACCCATTTATTCATTTTTATGCACCCACTTATACTACCTGATAATAATTTTGATCTTTTTGATAAATTACAATATTAAAAGTTAAAAACATTGATTTATTTATTAACAAGACTTTTTTTTGTACTATTTTCACCATGTTTTTTAAAAAAATACCATGATCTCAGTATTTTTAATGAATAATCTTCTCAAATCTGTTTTTTATTGTAAAATTTAATATGAAATGTCTTTGGGCTTTGATTTAAGAAAAATAATAACTTTTTTTATAGTTTTTAAAGTGTTATTTTAGATTGAAATACGTAACTTTTTGGTGATTTTATATAAAAATAGTTTTATTATAGAATGTATTTAATTTAAATAATTATATTAAACACATTTTTACACACATTTATTCATTTTTAAATTGTAATTTATCAAAAAGATCAAAATTATTATCAGGTAGTATAAATGGGTATATAAAAATGAATAAATGGGTGCATAAACATGAATAGCCCTGTAAATATTTTATTTCCAACTATTTCAATCAAAAAATTATGTTTTTTTCAAAAATTTCCTTCCATATACGCCCGATTATCCTTGAATATAATATATGGGAGTTTATTTTTGTTCAGAGTAGTCCCCATTTTACTTATTAAATAATTGGTTGAACAAGAGTGAGAATAATCTAAATTCATTAAAAATTTGGTTGAATTAAGAAGAGAATCAAAAAGGGACTACTCTGAACAAAAATAAACTCCCATATTTAAATATAACTATGTTTTCTATTAATAAATTTGGAATGTTTAAAGGCACAAAGTTTTCAAAGCAGAATTGGACAAAAGAATTAGTATTTATTAAATTAGTGTCTTCTAGAATTATTCAATAATAATTTTAACTTCTGATTTTCCAAAGTTAGATTATAAATAATTTTTTTCTGAAAACTCAACTGATTGATCAATCTCGACTTATCATCTTTTCCAATATAAGGAGAATAACGCGCACTTTGTTCATTCAAATTGACGAAGTGGTTTTGATAAGACTTAGTTTTCATAACCTTGACCTCTTCTTCTTTTTGAGCTTCGCCATTCAAAATATTTTCGCTGAATAATCTACTATTGAATTTAGGAGACATGTCCTTTTTTTCATAATTGAGATCAACAGACTTTGAAATCCCTAATGGTTTGGAATTAAGAGTTCTAAAGATTGTATTAAAAGTACCGAAATGGATCCAATTTGGTATAGTTTTAGAGATTTGGGCTTCTCTGTTTAAATAAAAATACAACTTGATCATAGAATTCAATTTGGTTTTAATAGACTCAATCTCCACTTTAAAGTCCTCTTCTAATTCAATGTAAAGCTGTTTCTTGTTGATTTTCTTGAAATAATATTGCTCTAATTTTTCAATCATTTTAATCTCATCATTAACGGTCCATTCTCCTACACTTTCCTTGCTGGAGTTTTCGTAGATAGGAGCTGAGGAAGCTTCTGGTTGATTATTACTGGTGTACTTCTTGATACCTAAAATCATTGTATTTAAAATCCAGTTTCACTAAATCCAAGTTTATATCTCTCTTTGAGCACCAGGTTAATTTTTCCTTTATTTGTATTTCTCAACCAATTTGGCGTGCAAAAGTTCAATTGCCTGCATGGACATTAATACCACCATGGCTCTGAGTCAATAACGGCAATGTACATATAATTAATTAATGGGTGCAATTTATGATCCAATTAACAAATAAAGACATCTATGGATATGGTACAAATCTGTCCTTAGCCAAAACCTCAAATGATAATTATGCAAAAAATGTCCAAATCAACCGATCATTGGTATAAAAGTTCCATCAATATGTTTTAAGAATAAAATAGTGGTTATTTAAATACCCTATTAATTTTTAATTAACCATGAAATATTTTCGTACTGGATTAAATGGATTCGTTCAAAACTTCATATGGCTCTTTATTTTCGTTCACCCATTTTACTTATTAAATAATTGGTTGAACAATAATCATTAAAAATTTGGTTGAATTAAGAAGAGAATCAAAAAGGGAATAAAGTGCCATATCTAAATTCATGTGTAATTTATTCTCTGGTTCAGGAGAAAGGAGTGACAAAAAACTCACATTTTAGCCTTTAAAATTTATATTTTAATTAAATCTTCACAAGTATCTATTCTCTATAGAAATAATCATAACAAAAAATGTTTTTAACTTCAATATTTTTACTCCAAATAACCATGCTTATCAGCGTAAAATCAAATCAAATATCATTTTTTATAACAAGTATATTTTTATTAGGAAAATATTATTTTTTAATTTTCAAAGGATGAGCCTCGGTGTTAAATACCCACTCATTCATGTCTATAAACTCCCTAGGCATGAAAGAGAGATACAAATACTTGAAAGGTCCAGCAAAAAAGAACGATTCCATATCATCTTCTTTACCTTTTTTCGGATGCTTAACATCTCTAACTTGCCCATATCGAGATTTAGAATATTTTTCAAAAGCCAAAAAAATAATCCAAGTCCAATCCTGATACTTAAGATCGCCAGTAAATTTATACAGATAATATAAACTTTCCAACAATTCCGGCCTCAATTTATTGATTGGGCCCGTGTATTTTATGCCTTTCTTTGAGAAACTTATTTCTTCCGGGCCCAAGCCTGTAGCCGACGAATTGTATGATCTATAAATAGAATCAGCCAATTTAGAGGCATCATCGAGATAAGTGGAGTTATTAGTAACATTAGAGGCTAAAGTGAGCATAGCAGGTACGGAAAAGGATAAATGGTCCATTTTCTTATCAATAAAGCCCTGGCTTGACTCGCCAAGATACAGGTGACCATCTTTTTCTTTAACCAATAATTTCTTTAAACCAACCATACTCTCTTCAAACATTTCCAAATGCTTTGGGTTCTTATCCATAATATAAGATTTAAGCAAATATTCATAAAAGCTGTCTCCCCTTGAACCGAAGGTCGCTATAGAAGGCAGAAAATCGCCACTATTGGAATCTAAAAGGGTGGGATATAAACCATCGTTTTTCACTAGAGAATCTAATCTATCATAAACCTTATATGCTTTTTCTCTATAAATTGGATTTCCTGTTATTTCGGTTAATCTACTAAATTCTAATTGTATCGATCCGATTTCGGCCAAAATTACTGTACCTTCTACAGGTTGTTTGGTTTTGAGATCTACTCTAGCACTTGGAAGGCCATGTCTAGTATCAAAAGCAGGTATTAGACTATCGGCTAGTTGTATAGTCCTTTCCAACAAAAGCAAATCACCACTTAAATCATAGGCACTTATTAAACCACCCAAAGACCTAATAACTGATTTGAAAAGCAATACTTCGCCTTTAGATTTTCTAAAATCGATTTTCTTAATATGATCTATAGCTTCATTGAATTCATCTTTTAAATCCATGATCCATAATGTAGTTAACGAATCTACTAAGGTAGCCCCCCAGACTTGAAATCGATCATTCACTCCTTTTCTAGTCAAATCTGCGATTTTGTCGGAGCCATAGGTTTCTTTTTTATATTTTTGCCATAAATTTCTAAATGCCTCTCTTATTTTAACAGCTTTATCAGATTTTCCATATTTATTTGGGTCGATTGATTTTAGTGATGAACTGAAGTCGGAATAATCTGGTTTAGTGGTTATGAGATTGAAATACCATATTGGCAGAATAAAAACAATCATCATGCAGACACTTATTATTATATTTTGTCGTTCATTTTTCATTTTCATTTGCTTCTTTCTTCTTCTTTTTTATACAGGACCGTCATAAATTGATTTGCATGAATAAAATATTCAAAGTAATGCAATATTTATTGAAAGCTTAATAGAATACAAATGATTATAGTCATATAATAAAACTGCTATTTTCTTTATAATATAAAGTAAAGGGAGGTGAGGACAAATTTTTACCCTCTGTTAAAAAATAATTTTTAACCCTTGCAATTTGCGTAATGAGAATGAAGAATTATTAAGAAAATATAAAATAAAAAGGCGGAAACAATGATGTGTTCACATCCTGTTAGAATTATGAATGATTTAAAAAACTTGAAATGCTCAAAAAAAGCATGTAGAAAATTAAACCACTAACATGAAGTGGTTTAATTTATAATAGCAAAAGGATATAACAACTATTTTAGCTTAAAAATAAGCTTATTATATTTAGGGAATGCAATTTCGTCCGGTTTTCTCAAATTCGAAATTTGAATTATTCGTTTTTTCAACTTCGAAATTCGGTTTCAAATTCGGATTTAAAGCATTATAGTTTTATCTTTATAATTTTTGAAAATAATTTTGAATAAAAGATGAAAGTTTAATTGAAATTAAAGAGCTTCATTAGAATTAAAAAATGCTCTTAAAAAGCAAAATTAGCCGAGTGTTTTATCATTTAAATTCGATCTTATCCTATTACAAATGTAGCCAGCAGAGGAAAAGGCACGCTCTGATTCTACACTTGTTAGAGAAATCGACTTTAAATGAACATAGATTAATTCTAAATGATATCCTCTAGAACCTCCCGACTCAAAGAGGTCCATTTCCTTTGTAATAGTTTCTAATAATGATGTTGTTACTTGAATCTGTTCTACATGTGCATTGTTATCCATATTTTTGATTGCATGAATAAGAACATCCTTTAAATCTTGAACTTTTGGAGAATCATCTGAAGGAATAATACCAATTTGGTCATCGATATTTTGACTGAAATCGCCCAAATCTTTATTCTCATTATCACTATGTTCTGGGTGTAATCTAAGTATCAAACTCTTTATAATAGCAGCCATAAGATGTTTTGACAAAATTTTAAAAACTCCGATTTCAGATAATGATTCAAATTTTCAGTATGGAGATATTATAAAACCGACGATAAATTCGTTCTTCTTTCGAATATTCTTCTTTTAAGTGATTCATAAATCTCAAGCCCAATTTTAGAACCCTTTTCTTTCAATTCACATAAGCAAAATTGTAATACAGCATCAGCTGTAAGAAGGTTGGAATTTCTTGAACAAAGCGACTCGATGCCTAGTTTTAAAGGCTGCAAAGCTTCAATAAGATCCTTTATATCTGCTAATTCTACTTCATTCAATAATAAAGAGTTATTGACATCAATTAATGTTTTCTTGATGCAATTTTTTAACTTACAGAATTTTTCAAGCATAGATAATAAACTGTAATAACGTGTTTTTGAGTCGATTTCTAATTTTATCTCTTTTTTGAAGTCTGTAAGAATATAAGTTTGAAGGATTTCATTTTTTAGGGGTGACTTTTTAAACATTGCAATAATTTTTCTCACTTTGATATAATCAGGGTATAGTTCTTGTGAATAACTTCATTCTCTGTAAATTCCAAAAACACCTCTAAACCTCCATTTTCTTTATTATCATCTTCTGATAGT
Source organism: Holacanthella duospinosa (assembly GCA_002738285.1). NCBI lineage: Eukaryota > Metazoa > Arthropoda > Collembola > Poduromorpha > Neanuridae > Holacanthella > Holacanthella duospinosa. Next base: position 20,667 of record NIPM01000574.1, read on the forward strand.
TCTGATTCGAAATCTAAAGTTGTATCTAATTCATTTTCATGATTGGCATCATCAATCTGGGTAGAATTTATCGTACTTCTATACAGAATATTGGTAATCGAGAGCTGAATCATGTGTGCTAAGCACAGTTGCATTTCAAAGTTTGATCTTTTCTTTATTTTGGTGTTGAGACTACAACCATCGCAAACTACAGATACAATCTCCCTTTCAAATAATAAATCGTAAGAATTAAGAAGATCTTTCACCATTTTTAATCCAACTTCTGAAGTAAAAGATCCCCTAATTCTTGCCAAACCAAGATCCCAAAACAATTCGAACCCTGATTTTATAGTAATATTTAAATAACGCCTATTATTAGATGTCCACTCATCAAAGATAAAAGAAAATTTGAAACCAGCTTTCTTCTACGTTCCAATTTCATCTATTTGATAACTTCGAATTTGTTTTGCAAAACCTAAAACATAATCGCGGATGGTATTAGGAGATGTCGGTAATATTTTATTTAGTGCCATTGATTTAATTGCATTTCTTAAATCTTCAGAAGTACAAAAAACAGAAAATGGAATTCCATCCTTCGAAGTCATCCTAGACAATACCAATTCTAATGTCGTTGTTTTTGTAAAATATGAATCAATACATTTTGTCTTTTTTGGAACTAATAATAAATTAATACCGATAATTACTTTGTTCTTGTTGTTTAGATTTTGCCTTGGGTCTTTCAATAACAATTAAATGGATACTCTTAAGATCGGTATGAAGAGTAGATGTAGTTCCACTACTTTTCAATATTTTTTTACAGTCATTAAACTTGCATTGGGCATGTTGACCTTTCACTTTTCTCAAAAAATATATCCATATAGATTGATTTTGCGAGTTTCTTTTGTTAAATTCAAAGTCTTTAGTTTGTATTGACATACAGCTATTCTTTGTTTTATTTAAAATGAATTTTTTTATAAATCTGTTATTTGTTTATAAGTTTTGTGATAAGATTTGATAATGACAAAGTTTCGAATTTGGAGTTCCACAAGTTCGAATTCGCTAAAACTTCGAATTTAAATTTGAATCTGCAAGCCCTAATTATATTCTTTTATTTTACTTTTCATTTTTCGAAATTAATTGCAAGGTTAAATTTTTTTTTCGACAGGGGGTAAAAATTAGTCCTTTTAACCAAAGTAAAGTTTCTTTTAGATTAAAAATAAAAGGAAAAATCATTTTTTAATTCTTAAAAGATGAGCCTCTGTATTAAATACCCATTCGTTCAAATCTATATAATCTCTAGGCATAGAAGAGAGATACATATATTTAAAAGTTTCAGCAAAAAAGAAAGATTCCATAGCATCTTTTTTATTAGAATTGGTATCATTAACATTTATAACTTGAGCATAGCCAAATTTGCTCTTAGAATGAGTTTGAAAAGCATTGAATATTTTATAAGACCTTTCTTGATAATTTTTCTTTCCAGTAAACTTGTATAAATAGTAATTGCTTTCCAAATATTCTGGTCTAAGCAGATTTATAGACTCAGAAAACAAGATTCCATTGTTTGAGAATTGAATGACTTCGGGACCTAAACCTGTAGCAGACAAATTGTAAGATTGATAAGCAGAGTCGAGCAATCTAACTGCATCATTTAAATAAGAAGGGTTTTTGGTGATATTATTAGCTAAAGCCAGCATCCCAGGCACAAAAAAAGCTAAATGCTGGAATCTGTTGATCAATATACCATAATTCATTTCTCCGAGATATAAGTGACCATCTCCTTCTTCTACCATTAAAGTTTTCATCCCGTCTATACTTTCTTTGAACATTTTCAAATATTCTGCATTATGGTCCATTATATAGCTTTTTAATAAGTACTCATAAAAACTGTCGCCTAATGCTCCAAATGATATTTCAGAAGAGCTAAATTTCCCAGAATCAATATCCAAATAAACAGGATAAAGGCCTTTATCTTTCTTAAGCGAGTTGAGATGATCGAATACAGCGTACGCTTTATTTCTATAAGTTTGATTTCCTGTCAACTCCGACAATCGGCTAAATTCTAGCTATATGGTTCCAATCTCGGCCAATATAACTCTTCCTAAAATTGGCTTGTCATTATAGAAATCTACTTTGTTACTAGGAATTCCAAGCCGAGTATTAAATGCAAACATTAGTTTATCGCCTAATTGCTGCGCTTTTTTCAAAAGGATTGGTTCGCCACTCAAATCATAAGCACTAATAAGGCCTCCCAGAAATCTTATAACAGTTTCAAAAAATAATACATCTGTCCTTGATCTACTAAAATCGACCGATTTGATGTGTTCTAAGGCTTCATAAAATTCAGTTTTGAGATTCATTAACCATAATGTAGATAAAGAATCTACTAATGTAGCACCCCATCCTTGAAATCTATCATTTACTTTATGGCCTGTTAAAGGTGTGATTTCATCTGAACCAAAAGCATTCTCCTTATAAATTGACCACAAATCCTTAAAAGCTTGTCTTATTTCAATAGATTCTTTAGATGAAGGTTCCATGGAAAAAATTTTTTTGAACGTTCCATTAACTAGAGTTTGTGACTTCTTTATAATAGGTGCTTGAGTAGGCCTTTTTGGGTTATGGTGTCGAGCACTCTTCTTTATCTCGTAAGACTCAAACAAGCCGAGTGCTGGAATACTGGTTTTGAAATGAAAGGTATATAAAGGAATAAATACTACTAATGAAATAGTTAACCACATACCAATAGTTCTATAAAATCGTTTATGTTGTTCTTTAAATTTTATCATTTGGCACAAAATTTTTGAAGCCTCGGTTATAATTCTAGAATATTAATGCATCACAGTGAAAATAGATTGAGGAAGCAGCTAAAATAGCAAGAATTATAACTAACAGATATTTTATGGATAGTAAAATTGATAAATACATAAATTTATTTTCATTCTTACTATTTTATTCATTCAAGAAACTAAATTTCCTTGACCAATTAGAATAGAATTATGTTTCAAAAATTTTGTCCCATTTGGCACAAGATTTTTGAAGAAATCTTAATATTTTGGTTGAAATAAAAAATACATGTATTATTTGGTTGATAAATAAGTATAAGTTATATTTATTTATCAACCAAAGCAGGTTTTTATGTAATTATTGAAATTTATCAACCAAAATAATAATGTTCTTTCGAGAATTATACTGAATTCTTCAACCAAAATGATTGGTTTCTTTCAAAAATTTTGTCCCATTTGGCACATATGGGACAAAACTTTTGAAACATAATTCTATTATAATTGGTCGAGGAATTTTAGTTTCTTGAATGCATAAAATGGGAAGAATGAAAATAAATTCAAATATTTATCAACTTTACTATCCATAAAATATCTCTTATCTATGTTTCTTTCCATTTTAGTTGATTCCTCACCCTATTTTCACTATGATCACTAATATTCTAGAATTATAACTGAGGCTTCAAAAATTTTGTGCCATTTTCAAAAGATGTTTTCTATTCTTTTTGAAAAAAAGAAATTTAAATAGGGAAATTCTACCGACCGCCTCAATTTTTACTACGGACTGCTCCAATTTGTTTATTTCGAAAATTGTTCAGGAAAATCATTTGGGACAAAATTTTTGAAGCCTCGGTTATAATTCTAGAATATTAGTGATCATATGGCATAATATTTTAGAAGCCTCGGTTATAATTCTAGAATATTAATGCATCATAGTGAAAATAGGTTAAGGAAGCAACTAAAATGGCAAGAAATCTAGCTAAGAGATATTTTATGGATAGTAAAGTTGATAAATACATAAATTTATTTTAATTCTTACTATTTTATGCATTCAAGAAACTAAAATTCCTCGACCAATTAGAATAGAATTATGTTTCAAAAATTTTGTGCCATATTGAAAATAGGTGAGGAAGCAACTAAAATGGAAAGAAATATAGCTAAAAGATATTTTATGGATAGTAAATTTATTTTCATTCTTACTATTTTATGCATTCAAGAAACTAAGATTCCTCGACTAATTAGAATAGAATTATGTTTCAAAAATATTGTGTCATTTTATAAAAAATATAGCAAACTGAAATACAAGAATATGACGCATTAAAAAAAATTCATTTTTAGAAAAAGGAGAGCCTTTAAAAATATCAAGACGCCGAAAAGATAGAAATACTTTAACTTTAGCATGTGTTCTCAAGGTACTTTTATAATCAGTAGATGCATAACTGAGAAGCTAGAAAAAGAAAAACATCTACCAAACTAATTGATTGCCCTTTTAGAATCAATGTCAAAGAAGAAGACAATAAAATCAGGATAATTTCAATGGACGGAGTCCATAATCACTCAATTGGTGATACACTTTCACATCCTTTTACTAGAGCACTTAATAATGAAGATAAAACAATGATAGCAAAAATGGGAAGCTCCGGAGTAAAACCCTATATTTTTTATAAAATGATTTTCCTGAACAATTTTCGAAATAAACAAATTGGAGCAGTCCGTAGTAAAAATTGGGGAGGTTCATAGAATTTCCCTTTAAATATGGACTAAAATTTTTGAAAGAAACCAATCATTTTGGTTGAAGAATTCAGTATAATTCTCGAAAGAACCTTATTATTTTGGTTGAAAAATTCAAATACAGTGTGTTTCAAAATTGGTCACGTTACAAAAATTGCCACATTTTTTTAAATTAATAAGTCTGTGAGGTTAATTATGATCAAATTATTTTATAAATAGCTAGTTTATGTTTCGCTTCATATATAATAAATGTAATTTTTTTGAAAAAGTCAATGATATTAATATAAACTAAAATTATGCATCAGTTTACTATTTCAAAATTAGTCGCATGTTGAAATCATACAATTTTTAAAATAATTAAGATCTTTTTACCTATTTATATCAAATAAATATTTAAAAATATATTTTTGATTTAAAAGTTTAGTTTTTACTTCTAGTATTTTGTATAACCTCCTTTATTTTTATGGAGATCATCAATTCTTGTGTCATTGAGCCATATAACTTCTTAATTGTTTCAATATCATTTTTATACCATTATCTCTCCAAAATCCTCCATAATTCATCTTTGCTTACATCTTTATCTACATTTTCCCTTACTCTTTGATCTAAAATTTGCCATAGCTTTTCGATCGGGTTTATATCTGGCGAATATGGAGGCCATTCAATTGTCTTAACTTTTTTAATTCTTAATCACTCATTTGTACATGTTGAAAAATGGATAGGTGCATTGTCGTGCATAAATTTCATTTTTTAGAGACAAATTATAGCGGTCAATTGTCTGGAATAAGCCGTCTTTCAAAACATCAGTATATCTTTCTGAATCTAAAATCCCATTAATCCTTACTAATTTTCCAACACCATGAGGTTTAATACAGCCCATACCATTACGGATCCACCTCCGAATTTTTTCGTTTTTTTAATATTTTTTTCATCTAAAGGACTGCTTTTTTAGAACAATAATATTAGGTTATATAAGGATTTGTGAGCTCAAAATTACTTTCGTCGCTCCATATGATGCTTTTCCAGTCTTGATAATTGTAATCCAAGAATTTTTGTGAAAATTCAAAGCGGCTTTTTCACGATTCTCAATTAATTCTGGTTTCTTTTGCTTCTTATAACACTTTAATCCTTCATTTTTTAAATATCGATATATAGTAGGCTTAGAAACTTCGATATTATATTTTGCAGAAACTTTAAAACACCCTTCTGACAAATATTCAAGTTTATTAGACTTAAAATCATTTACAATGCTTTTAGAGATCTTTTTAGACAATTTCTTAGGCCTTCCTGACACTCTTTTTTTATCATATATACCTAAATCTTTTGTATATTTTTTGACAGATGTTGCACCAACATTACATATTTCAGCTATTTCCTTGATAGTTAGACCTTTTAATTTAAGGTCAATAATGTTAATAATGTCTTTTCTTCCAAGTTTTTTCATTAAATTTTTGAAAATATTTGAGTAAGAAAATCTTTTATTTTTTTATTGCGCCATAAAATAGTCAAAATTATGCACAAAACTATGTTTAACTTTATAAATATTAATTATATTATCAAATAAGCGACCATTAAATTTTTGGGCTCAAAACCTTTTATATTTGTTTTTTTTCAACACACGGCCAATTTTGAAATAGTAAAATGATGTATAATTTTAGTTTATATTACTATTATTGAATTTTTCAAAAAAATTACATTTATTATATATGAAGCGCAACATAAACTAGCTATTTATAAAATAATTTGATCATAATTAATTTCATAACTTATAAATTTTAAAATGTGGCAATTTTTGCAACATGCGACCAATTTTGAAACACACTGTAATTACACAAGATCCTGCTTTGGTTGATAAATAAATATAATTTATACTTATTTATCAACCAAATAATACTTATTTTTTATTTCAACAAAAATATTAAGTTTTCTTCAAAAATTTTCTTCCATATAATAAGTAAAATTAATAAATTTCTTTTAAACCCCGACCAATTAATTTTTGGCATTTAAATATTTTACTTTTTATAATATTAGGTTTTTTATTTATATTATAATCTATATCACTAAAATCGAGAATGCATGTGTATGTTCGTCAATCACTTTAGTAGGTCTAAAGAAAATATATAAATTATATCAAAAGATAGACAAAAACACTGCGAGTAACATAGGCTATATTGAATTTTAAAATATCTTCTTTACATAGAGTAAAATGACGTTTTAGTAAGTTTGAGCACGTGTCATTGTTATTCTTACTTTATTTCAACCAAAACACTTATAGAATTTGAAATACGAAGAAAAAATTTAATATTGTTAGAGACAATTAAAAGAAGATATTAATGACTTTTTTCAATTTTTATATATATTCGGTAAATCTTTAAATTATTAATCTTAAACCATTAGGTTATAATAAAAGATAACTTATATATATAATTAATTATGTTTAGAAACACAATTTAAGAATATAAAAAGATAGGCTATTAAACCTTGCTTGAATACTAATCTAATTAAGATATATATTTTTTAATTAAAAGAAGATTTAAAAGTAAATATTCTTTATATAAAATTTTTTATTAATAAATATAGATTATGTAATGAATAACATTAAAATTATAAAGATGGTTATTTTATCTTTTTCCAATAAACCTGTTTCTAAATTAAAAAATAGTGATTTAAGAACATGGACTTATTTTAAAACCTTTATTCATATTCTTCTCTCTCCTTCAGTAATTATTTTTATTGTATTTTTAGTATTCAATATATATCTATATAAATGTATTTTTTCATTATATGGGACAAAATTTTTGAAGCCTCGGTTATAATTCTAGAATATTAGTGATCATAGTGAAAATAGGGTGAGGAAGCAACTAAAATGGAAAGAAACATAGCTAAGAGATATTTTATGGATAGTAAAGTTGATAAATATTTGAATTTATTTTCATTCTTCCCATTTTATGCATTCAAGAAACTAAAATTCCTCGACCAATTATAATAGAATTATGTTTCAAAAGTTTTGTCCCATTTGGCACATATGGGACAAAATTTTTGAAAGAAACCAATCATTTTGGTTGAAGAATTCAGTATAATTCTCGAAAGAACATTATTATTTTGGTTGATAAATTTCAATAATTACATAAAAACCTGCTTTGGTTGATAAATAAATATAACTTATACTTATTTATCAACCAAATAATACATATATTTTTTATTTCAACCAAAATATTAAGATTTCTTCAAAAATTTTGTGCCATATGGTCGCATATTTTCGTGTTAGTTTTTATTACTTTATCCAATAATCTCAACCATTTTATTAAAGAAAAGAAAAATAAACAAAAATAAATAACATAAAATGTTATAATTGATTTTTTTCATCAAACTATATATTTGTTCATCTTTCAATAAATTTATTTAGTAAATGGTTAATTTATATCTATAGTATAGTATATACATCATTTGTATATTAATAAACAAAACAAATAAACATTTTGAAAAGTATAAATATCGCCTAAAAATCACTATGATATCAACTATCGGGAGACTGAAATTTTTTTCAACTTATATAAAAATATACATATACATGCCGAAAAGAAAAAAACCAATTTATCAAAGAAATTATCAGATGCAAGAAGAGTCGAAAGAGCGAGATAAAGTAAACAAACGAAGAGGTAATGTTAAGAGAGAATAATAATATATATACATCTAAATCTTTAGAAACAGATGAACAAAGGGCAAATATAATTGAATATAATTCTCTTTCTACTATAAGATATAGATCATTACAAGCTGAGCAGGATATTGAATATAGAATAAGATCAAATGCTTTACGCAATGCCAGAATGCGATTGTTAGAGACGGGAGAAGAAAGGTAAAATAGAAGGAGTTTAAATTCCATATCTAAAGCAGTATCCAGAATTCTTGAGACAGAAGAAGAAGCTAGACTTAGAAGAAGTTCAAACACTTCATGTAATGACAGACCCAGATTATTTGAAACCCCTGCCCAAATCCATACAAGGATACTTGCCAGATTAAACACTAGAAAGATGAATATTACTAGAAGAATTAATGAAACAATGTATAATGGATTAGTTAAAAAAGGCGAACATTTTGTAGCAAACGTTCATTATTTAGGTAAATGTCAGAATTATGTATTCATTGTAAGTCTAAGAATTTTAAAGAAGAAGGATATACATATTGTTGTAAAAAAGGGAATATTAAAATTAATATTAATGTCCAATTCCTTCAGCTACTAAAAGATGTATTAATGGGATCTAATAGTTTTAAAAGTAACATTAGAAATTATAACAGTGCTTGGGGTTCGCTTCTTTCGGGAGCCCAAGTCCCATGAATACTCCTGCACCTGGCATATATTGTTTAGAATTCATGGGCAAGTATATCACATCACTTCATTATATCCAGAAAATGGCAGTACTCCAAAATATGTTCAATTACATATACTTGATCTAGATGAAGCCACTTCTTATAGGATGAATATGGATTATAATAATAAAAGTAAGCCGGAAATTATGTTACAACTTACCAAATTGATGATGGAAATAAATGAACTTGCTAAATCCTACAAGATGATATATCAAGTCGAACAAGAATTAAATAATGGGGTAAATGCATCTGATGTGCTTTTGTCTATGGTTAAAAATTGTCAAGATGATCAACGACGATACAATATCCCTATAAATAACGAAATAGCTGTGGTTTTTCTGAATGGAAATGGGGTGCCTCCTCACAATAGAGATATAAGGATATATAATAAGATTCTAATGAGACCCAACAGATTAGTCTTTTAAATCCTAAGTTGGATTCTATGGTTTATCCGATACTATTTCCGTATGGTCAAGATGGGTGGCACAAAGACTTGGTTAGTATTAATAATCCAAGGCAAAAAATTACACATATGGCATATTATTCCTATCTTTTAGCAATACGCGATGAATTTTTGACATCTTATTTATATGCCGGAAAGCTTACCCAGCAGTTTATCGTTGATTCCTACACTAAAATGGAGGCCAATAACCTCTTTTTTATAAAGAAAAACCAAGACAAGTTTATAACAGAGCTTTATAAAGGATTGAGGGATCAGTTGGCTAATGAGGGTAAAGATAGAGGTACAAGTCTTGGAAGAATGTTTATATTACCTTTAACATTCAATGGGAGCCCTAGAAATATGAATGAGAGGTATCAGGACGCCATGTCAATTATGAGACTGTTGGGTAAACCTGATCCATTTATCACAATGACATGTAATCCTAATTGGACAGAAACCCAAGAAAATTTAAATGGACAGAATATAGAAAATAGGCCGGACTTGATAGCTAAGGTATTCAATTTAAAAAGAAAGGCATTATTGAAGAGAATAATAGATGATGCCATATTTGGTAAAATAGCAGGGTTCTTCTATACAATAGAGTACCAGAAGAGAGGATTACCTCATATTCATATGCTCTTAATGCTCCAGGAAGAAGACAAAATAAGAAGTCGAGAAGAACTAGATAAATTTATTTGGGCAGAAATTCCAGAAAAGACTATTATCCTTCGTTATATGAAAAGGTAATTAAACATATGCTCCACGGACCATGCTATAATCCAAACCAATTATCTATAAAATATCCTTGCTTTAATGACTCTAGTGGATGTTCTAAAGAATTTCCTAAAGAATATTAAGAAGAGACATTATTGAACATTAATGGTTTTCCTAAGTATCAAAGACGAAGAACTGAATGTTAACATATTGTAAGAGGCAATTATATAGATAATAGGTGGGTACTTCCCTATAGTCCTGTGCTTTTATAAGAATTTAATTGCCATATAAACTTTGAATGCTGTACTTCGGTCAAAAGTGTTAAATATATATAAGTATATATATAAGGGCTGTGATTGTGCAAATATGGTGTTACAAACTTCTGGTGCTAATGAAATCCATCATAATGAGATTAAGTCTTATCTGGATGCACGCTACGTAAGCGCAACAGAAGCTATCTGGAGGATAAATAGCTACAAAATGTATGATCAGTCCCATTTCATAATTAGACTGGCAGTGCATCTTCCTAATGAAAAATCTGTCTATTTTATTGAAGGAGATGAGAACCGGGCAATAAATTAGAAAGAAATAAGAAGTCGACTTTAACTGCTTGGTTCTATCTTAATGAAACAACACCTGAAGTTAGAGAATTAACTTGTGTATAAGTTCCTTATAAATACGTTTTCAATAAAAAAGAAAGAACTTGGGAAAAGAGAAAAATGAAGGGTGAAAAGGTAATACCAAGAATAACTCTGTAAGTATTTTGGATAGAGAGAAATATTTTCTAAGACTACTTCTTCTTAAAGTTAAAGGAGCTAAATCATATGAAGATTTGAGAACAGTTAAAAGGTTGATAAATAATAAATTTGAAGTAGTAGTTAAAAATACCTTTGAAGAAGCAGCTATAGAACTAAAGCTGGTCGAAAATGATAATGTTTGGGATGAAACATTAAAAGATGCGTTGAATCAAAATTACCATTTCAAATGAGACAGCTTTTTGCATTAATATGTGTTTTTTGAAATCCTTTGAATATCAATGCACTATGGGAAAAATATAAAGATATGATTGAAGATTTTGTTAGTAGAAACATAGAAGATCCTATAAATAAAGCATTATATGAGATTAAAAAATTACTTAAAAAGTCATGATACAAATTTTTCAAATATTGGGGTACCTATTCCTTATGAATACAATAATGCTGTTGAAGAATATGATATGAATTCAGAAAGACAAAAATTAGAGATTTTTCTTCCTTCATTATATGACGATCAAAGAAGTGTTTATGATTTGGTTATGAATGCTGTTAATAATCCTTTAGAGTAGAATAGGTATTTCTTTGTAGATTGGTTTGCTGAGAGTGGAAAAACACATCTATTCAATATAATAATATGTTCTTTAAAATCTCAAGGTCTTAATGTATTATCATGCGCACCCACCAGTGGCGGATTCAGGGGGGGTGCTAAAGGAGCTGCAGTACCCCCTAAATGAAAAACTATTTTTAAAAATTCTCAAAATAAAGTTTAGTTAACGCGTTTAAAAAAGATCGAATGAAAAGTTTTCAGATGAATCATAAGAATGCGTTTGGAAGGACTTTAAGGATGCAAAAAAAGGTTTCTTTTGTTTATGCTTCTATTTTCTATTCTTTTTGAGTCATTGTCAATGCCATAAATATTTTTTGATCCTTTTTTTTATAGTATGAACGAACTGAATGAATGTGCCACTCAAACATTCACATTAAGCTAAACTTTCAAATATTTCATCCATTCACTTATTTCTTTCCAATAAAAGCATTATTCTTCTGTCTAAAATTTTGATTTCAAGCGCAATTGAAAATAAACCAACATAATAACCAAAAGAAACAACAAAGTTTACTTCAGCTTGGGTATTTAATTAAGAAATCTAAACCTCTTGAAAATGAAGATCTTCAAAGTAAAATTCCTGATAGTGAAAGCCTCCTGAGTGAAAATTGTGAAGATAACAATAGTGTTAAAGAAACTAATGAAATTGAACCCCAAAGTTCAACTATACACTCCGCAAGTGACATTATAATTTTTCATCAAAAGGAATCAATGAGTGAGATGGAAAACCGAATAATTCCAAGTGAACTTTGGACACCTAATGAAAACTTCAAATTCCCATATAAAGTATACGGGAAACAGAAACGCCATTTTCACTTTTCCTGGCTAAAAAGGTTTCCATGGCTTGCCTACTCTCAAGTGCTTGACAAAGCGTTTTGCAAGTTTTGTGTAGTTTTTGCAAGATCAAATGTGGGGCGAGGAGATAATGCTCCTGGAAAGTTAGTGAATGGATTGGATAATTGATAAAAAGCAATTGAATCCTTCGTAAAACATACAAGTCAACAGTACCATATGAACTCAACATTTTTTGGAAATGAGCTTCTAAATGCGAGAGTCAATAGTAGAGCATTAAATATATTAAAATCCCATCATGAAAATGAAATCGAAAAGGACAAGAAAGTGATTTCCTTCTTAGTTGAAACGGTAGTTTTATGTGGAATGCAAAATATTGCCCTTCTTGGACATAGGGACGATGGAAGGTTGGACGTTTCAAACACATCATTAAAGGATGGGGATTTCCGTAAGTTGCTGCGCTTCAGAGTTTCAGCAGGAGATAGTATTCTTAACAACTCTTTGTAGAAGTCTGGTGGAAATGCATTGTTCACGAGCTACCACACCCAGAACGCTTTGATTAACTGCGCAGTGAAAGTACTTTTATCTGAACTATTTTCAAGAATTTCTGCAGCAAAATATTTTTCAGTAATAGCTGATGAAACAACAGATATTAGTGGAATTTCGCAAATGACAATTTGTGTTAGATATGTCACGAAATGTCATGATGTGTATAATGTTCGTGAATATTTTTTAACATTCTTCCTTGCAACAGATTTGACTGGAGAAGGACTGGCAAAGTGTCTTATAAAATCTTTGCTTGAGCTTTGTTTAGACTTAAATTATTTAAAGGGTCAGTCTTATGATGGAGCTAAGGCAATGAGTTCCGATTTGAAAGGAGTTAAAGCTTGGGTTCTTAAAGATTATCCTCTTTCTCTTTACACCTATTGTGCAAACCACTGCTTGAATTTGGTAACCAGTGATACTTGCAAACTCAGAGCATATGAAAATTTCTTTGGACTTGTACGTGAAATAAACGATTTCTTTTCTCGTTCTTCAATCAGAAAACAAGTTCTTAAAGATGGATTCCTTAAGTTTTCAAAAGATCACCAATTAAAAATACAATCATTAACAAAGCTTTGTGAAACACGTTGGGTAGAAAGACACAAGTCTATAATTCGCTTCTATCAATTCTATGAACCATTGACTCATGTGTTTGAAAGTTTAGTAAAAGTTCAAAAGGTACTGAAACAAGAGTTAAAGCTTCTAGCCTACTTAACTCTTTGCTGCATTTTGAAAAGATAATAGTAATGATTTCTTCTGCGAAATTGTTTTCTATAAACCTACCTTTATCAAAGAAACTGCAATATATTGGTGAAGATTTAGTATCATGTTTTGATAGTATAAACGAAGTACAAGAATTAGTTTCAAATATTAGATTGAATTCAGAACAAGAATTTTCCATCATCTTCAACGAAGCAACGGATTTGGCAGCTAAGTTGAACGTTGATGTCAATACGCCAATAATTTGCCACAGACAAACCAATAGAGAAAATCATGACTGTGATTCTGTAGAAACATATTACAGGATTACTGTGTTTATTCAATTTATAGGTCACTTTTTGTCTTCTTTCGACAATCGCTTTAAAGGGCATTCCAGCCATATTAAAAACTGATTTACTTGAAGCCACAATACGTTAAGAATCACGAAGTAAACGAATTTAAAGATACAGTTGATTTCTATTCGAAGGACGTTATGACATTCGCGAATTTTGAAGGAGAATTTCGATTATGGAGGAACAAGTGGAGAAATTGTTCCGAAAGTCAAATGCCTTCTTCTATTGTGGAATGTTTGACAGATTCGTTGGAAAAGGAACTTCCAAATATAATTGTATTATTGAAAATACTTTGCACACTTCCAGTTACTATTGCAACACCTGAAAGAACTTAATCAACATTAAAGCGCTTGAAAACGTATTTAAGGAATAGTATGTCCGAGACTAGATTGAATGGTTTAGCTCTATTACACATTCATCAAGATATAGAAATTGATACTAATAAGGTTTTATATGAATTTAAGAAACAGAAACACACAATTCAATTGTAAATCATCGTTACTAAAGAAATATTAAACATCAAAGTTTTTTACAAATTTTCTTTAGCACCCCCTAAAATTTTACCATGAATCCGCCACTGGCACCCACAGACATATCTGCCACTTTGATTTCAGGAGGAAGAAAATATCATTCTCTGTTTAGTTTGTCAGTGCCTTCCTCCCGAAAATTCTATATCTAGGTTCCGTTCAGCTTCTCATTCTAAACAGATTATGGAATTACAAAAATCAAACCTAATAATATAGGATGAGGTAAGTATGACCATTAGATTTGCATTAACAGCTGTCGACTGTCTACTAAAAGATATAATGAACGATACCAGGCCATTTGGTGGGAAGGTAATGCTGTTTGCAGGAGATTTTCGGCAAAACTTACCAGTTGTGCCACATGCCCATAAAGCTCTTATTATACAGTCAACTGTTAAAGCAAATCCTCTATGGTCATGTGTTAAGGAAATTAAACTAACTAGAAATATGCGTACAGGCCCAGAAAGAGAATTTGGTGATTATGTTCTTCAACTAGGGAATGGTCCATTATCAAATAATAATAGGTTTAGTGAGGATACAATAGAAATAGCTGAAGACTTTATATGTCGCGGATCATTGATTGAAGCAATTTTTGGTAATTCTATAAATTACCATGATATTATTGAAAATCCTGATATGGCAATACTGTGTACTAAAAACGAAAATACATTTAAAATCAATGATCAAATTCTAAATTTGATTGAAGGACCATTGGTTGAGTATTTATCGGTTGATTCATTCCAGAAAGTAATGAACAGGACAATATGAACTTCCCTATTGAGTTTATTAATTCTCAAACTCAATCAGGTATGCCTGTACACAAATTGAAGCTTAAAAAAGGTGCTTTAATAATGCTTCTTAGGAATATAAACACTAGAGAAGGTCTTTGTAATGGTAGAAGGTTAATAGTTGTTGATTTAAAACCAAATCTTATTTTAGCAAAAACTTTAAGTAGATCGTCAACAGGTCAAATAGTATTTATTCCTAGAATAATACTGAGGCCATCTAATAGCGACTTACCTTTTGTTCTTCAAAGGAAACAATTCCCTATTAGAGTAGCATTTGCTATGGCAATGAATAAAGCATAAGGCCAAACCCTTAAGAATGTTGGCATAGATCTTCCTAAGCATGTTTTCTCACATGGTCAGCTTTATGTTGCTTTTTCTTGTACTGTTTCAAGAGATAAAGTAAAGGTAGAGATAATAAATACTCAAAATCAGGGTACTCTTAAGGATGTATGCTCTAAAGTATACATATAGTATACACTGCCCATCAAAAGTGATTCAGTGTTTAGGAAATTCGAACTTAAATGGTAATTCATGAATGAGTAAAACTTCAAGCAAGCTAATATTCATATGGTAGATAGATACTGCCTTTGTCTATAACTCATCCAAATATTATAGATATCTTTTCAATATTGATAGAGATATGATTACACAAAGTTGAAAGTAGGTGATTCTGTGTTTTGTCGAATTTTTCAAATTTACAAAATTTTCATTCTAGAATACCGCAAAATTGTTTATTTTTATTTCAAATCCTTAGCAGAAGGTAGTAAGGCTTATTTTGTATGACAAGAAGAACATTTAAGAAAATTGAAACAAGAAGTAAGGAACTTGCTTTAAATGGAAAATATTCAAGAAAGATAGCTGAAATTGTTGGAGTTTCACAAGCAACAGTGTCCAGAGTAATAAATAGAGTTTAATAAAATACTCCAGAGTCTATAATAGGTCGTCCTCGGGTCTTAGATAAGTATGATGAAAAATATATTGGAAGATTAGCAACAAGTGGTAAATGCTCCACCTCTACAGAAATACAGCGAGAACTCAAGACCTATGCAGGAATATCCACATTTTCGAGTACTATACTGCGCACATTAAAAAGTAGTAACATCGTATCTAGATACAAAAAGAAATACCCACAATTTAAAAAATCTCATCGTCAAATAAGATCAGAATTTGAAAAAACACACAGAAATTGGGAAGATAGGACTGGAATATGGTTATATTGTCAGATAGACTAAAGTAAATCTAGAGGGATCTGATGGACGTGATAGAACTTTCAGAAAAATCGGAGAACCACTCAGAGATCACAATATTACTCAAACAAAAAAAATTGGTGGTGGATCAATTATGGTTTGGGGATGTATGCTTTCATCAGGTGTTGGATATCTTTGTAGAATTGATGGCAGCGTTAATGCTGAGATATATGAGAGTATTCTGAATGACGAGCTAATGTATACAATTGACTTGTATGGCTTGGACAAATCTAAAATTGTCTTTCAAAATGACAATGCGTCCTCTCATACCGTGTCAAGTATAAAAAAATGGTTCAAAAGAAACGAAATAAAGGTAATGAGATGGCCTGCACAATCTCCTGACCTTAACCCACTTGAGCATCTATGTGATCATATGAAAAGAGAGCTAAAGATTCGACTACCATGTAAAGACAAAGATGAACTTTGGGAGAGAATTCAAGATATATAGAACAATATTTCAGCTGAAGTATGTCTTAAGCTTGTTAGATCAATGCCTAGAAGACTCGAACAGATCAGAAAATCCAAGGGCGCGTACACAATCTATTGATTTTTCATTTTTTAAAAAATTCGACAAAACACAGAATCACCTACTTTCAACTTTGAGCAATCATATCTCTATCAATATTTAAAATATATCTATAATAGTTGGATATTTTATAGAAAAAGGCTGTATCTATCTAACATATGAGTATTGACTTGCTTAAAGTTTTACTCATTCATGAATTACCATTTAAGTTCGAATTTCCCAAACACTGAATCATTTTTGACGGGCAGTGTACCATGAGATCTTGAATTAAATATTATTTGACATTTTTATTCAAAAAATAACATTATTTTTACAAAAAATAGTTTGCGTTAAACTATATAATAATAATCCATATTATAAAGGTAAAATGATTTTTATAGGAGTTCGAGATATTAAAATTTTCAATATATAAGTTAAAAACACTATTATAACTTAATTTATTATAAAAGGATGTCAATCATTAAATTTATACGAAATAATTATTAATACGGGACAAATTTTCGAAAGATAGTTCTATTCTTTTTGAGAAGACAAAAAAGCTAATAAATACTAAAATATAATAATTTATAAATTTATTTAAAAAATAATAAATATACATTTTAAAATGAAAGCTAATTTAAAGATAGTGTAATATGCAGGATTAAATATCAAGAGGGAGGGTGTACTCGGCCCCTAAGCCATAAATAAGTACCCCTAAATAATCCACAGTTTTACAACTATCCGACTCGTGCCTTCAATATTTTATGTATATTATTATTAAAAAACCTCTTAATTCTTGAGGCAAAGCATCTTTTAGGTGTATACAATGTTTCTCTAGTGTCTTCTTTTGATTCATCCTTTGGTTCAAATTCCTTGTAATCCTCATTAATTCTTGTCAAATAAGAAAAGAAACAAGAACCTTTTATAAATAAGAATGACATAATCTTTTTAAGTCCATTAAATTTCATTTTTTTGATAAACTTTGGTCTAGATTTTCTTTCATAAACCTCAAAGAATACATTATTCCAGTGCCTAAATTTAAATTCATTCTCAAATGCTTCTTTTAGCTCATAAACATTATTGATTTCATATTTGTAATCAATTGTTTTAAAAACCATGCTAAGTTTGCCAAACATTCCATCTACGTCACTCTTACCATGATGCTCACCAAAAAATTTAACGGAGATATTGAGACTGTACTTATCAAATAAATTCTTCGCATTATAAAGGAACTCTTTAGACCTAAAATGAGGACCACAATCTGTGAATATATTGACAAATTCGTATTCTAAACCCTTTAAATGGCCAAATATACGATCCAAAGTCTCAGAAGAAAATAGTGAATCATGGGATAATATTTCCGATTATAGATTTATATAATGTCTTAACACTGATCCATTATTTTTAGAGATTAAACATGCACCTAAACATGTAATCTGTCTCTTTTCGTAAAATTCCTGGTCAACTTCATGACCACCATAAGATAACTTGAAATTTTCCTTATAGTCAAGTATAAGGATACAGGACTTGTCACTTAAATTATCTTTTAGAAGATTAAATTGTTCTTTTTGATTTTCTACCACCTGACGATGCATTTGATATATTTCTTTGGTTTTAATAAATTCCTCTTTTTCTTCAACACTTAATGATGAGTAATTTCTTTTTAATATGTTTTTACTAAGCTCACAAATTCCACAAACATCAGTCCACTTTTCACCTTTTTTATAGCTTTTAGGACAATATTTTATAAATGTCCCATATGTAATATTAAAATTACCATCATTTATATATGATCTATAGATCTCTTTTTTTGATTTTTCCAAATATTTTACACCATTCTCATGCGGGGATTCCCTCGAATACTTATTTAGATATTCAATTATTTTACCCACTACACCTTAATCTAATTTTCTTTTACTATAAGGAACATAGCGCTGATAATTATCTAAAGATATTCTACCTTCTTTTCTTTTATTTCTTGCAATTGTAAACTGTGAATCAGAAAAATTTAATTTGATTTTTCTTAAAAGCCCTTTTAAGCTTTTATATGCCAGAACAGATAATACATTACTTTTTTGGTTTATTTTGGCATTTGAATGCAGTTTCCTGATGTTTTCTATTATTTTGAATCTTTTTGTAAAGAATTTCATACCAGGAATTGTTGCATCATTTATTTCGGTTGATTGTGCTTTCATTTTACTTTATTTTAGTAGAATATGACGTTTATTGCAAACAAAAAGCTATTTATAGGAAAAAAGACTGTTATCTTGTCTGGGTCCTCTTTATTCTCCTCAGTTTCCGTCCCCATTCATTACTTGCTGGGTCTTAATAAATTTCATTTAATTATTTGTTGGTTTCATTTGCACAGTATTGCATTACTTTGTTTCTATTCAAAATCATCAATTCATCATGTTTCAAGTCAAGATTTGTTTGCATGAATTTTTGTTTCAGTTAAATATAATTAGTTATGCATATGAAAAAAAATTTCGAAAGATGTTTCTATTCTTTTTGAAAAATAAAAACAAATAAATTTAAAGATAATTTTTATTTTATGTATAAATAGATTAAATGAAAACAGTATAAGGAGTAAGATTAAATAGGTAGTACTAAGCCATATATAAGTACTCCTAAATAATCACATTCTAACTATCCGATTCTAGCTTTCAATATTTTATGTATATTTTGATTAATAAAACATGATTTATGATTTTATTGCTTTCAATTCCTTATAGACTTCACTCACCTTTATCGAATAAGAACAATAGCAAGCCCTTTTTATAAGACCATTATTTGTTTGATAAATCTTGGCCTAGATTCTCTTTCATTTTTCACATCAATTTAATTCAATCCTATTTATAAAACAGAGAATTAACTGGAGAAATAGCAAAACAAATCCAATAAATTTTAAGAAAAACTGTTTTAAATTATAAATATTTTCTTGTATAAAATTGTATTTATGTTTATAATACAATTCATCTTTTACAAAAGTTCTATTTGGAATTATAACCAAGGCTTCAAAAATTTTGTCCCATATTAGTGCATCATAGTGAAAATAGGTTGAGGAAGCAACTAAAATGGCAAGAAATATAGCTAAGAGATATTTTATGGATAGTAAAGTTGATAAATACATGAAGTTGTTTTCATTCTTACTATTTGGGACAATATTTTTGAAACATTCAATTCTAATTGGTCGAGGAATTTTAGTTTCTTGAATGGATAAAATAGTAAGAATGAAAATAAATTCATGTATTTATCAATTTTACTATCCATAAAATATCTCTTAGCTATATTTCTTGCCATTTTAGTTGCTTCCTCATCCTATTTTCACTATGATGAAAGAATTATAACCGAGGCTTCAAAAATTTTGTCCCATTTTATGCATTCAAGAAAGTAAAATTTCTCGACAAATTAGAATAATGTTTCAAAAATTTTGTGCCATATAGTATTTTCTGGCAATTGATTGATCATATCTGGGATGAAAAGATCAAAGAAATAGGCAATCTCTTTTTGATTGTATGAAACCCACTTTTGTGAAACACAAAATAAAAGAATAAAAGTCCGAAGAAAATGAAATAAATCAAATGACAGAAAATTTTCGAAGTCTCGCTTAGAGTTCTATTAGAATGTTGAAAATAATTTTTTCATTATACTTATAATTCATTTTTTATATAAAAATTAGTTGATTTAAAATTATATTATACTAGTCTATAAGCCCGTTCTTTCGAACCGGGTGAAAAATACGTTAGAGGAAAAATATAAGATTATAGGATAATATGGCACAATATTTTTGAAGCCTCGGTTATAATTCTAGAATATTAATGCAACACAGTGAAAATAGGTTGAGGAAGCAACTAAAATAGCAAGAATTATAACTAACAGATATTTTATGGATAGTAAATACTTAAATTTATTTACTATTTTAGGCATTCAAGAAACTAAAATTCCTCGACCAATTAGAATAGAATTATGTAAGAAAATTTTGTCCCATATGCTAAATTCTAGAATTCTACACGATCGGAATAAGTTATTCACTAGCGCCAATAGAATTAGAACGGAAATGAACAGAATCGAACAACGGAACACTAACTGAGCACGTGTACAACACCAGTTTAACGTAAAAGATATGGTTTATATTAGGGTACAATCCCCAAAAGAATAGGTCCCCATTCTATTATTATGGTTTTCCCGGAAAATGGCACGTGTTACTCGACTTCAATAACGATCATCGCCTGATAAACTTTAAGAAACTTTCCCCCGCTTGGGAAAAGCAGGATGTCGTAGTTACGACTATTGAAACCAGTTATTACAATAGCTTAGCAGTTCCACATTTAAGTGGCTACTTGTTACAAGCTAAAATCTTTAAACGCTATTTAATTAGCGTATTTATTTTATTAAATTAACCATTTTTATTCACAAATACCACAGATATAAACTATTATTCTACTCTCAAGGTATCTTCTTTTGTTTAATTAGGTTACTCAAAAATTATTGGACATTATCAATCTTAAAGGAAAAGTTATCGCTTTGTGTATTAGAACTGGTGGTTTGTATTTATTGGATAAAAAACTTAAGATCAAATTACTAAATAATCTATCCATTTGACTGACATTGAACAATTTCTTAATCAGTTTCTTGTATCTCTCAATTCCATAAAATATTTTTAGGAAAATGTCGAGAAAAGAGATTTTAAGGATATGGGATGGATTCCACAAGGTTTTATTTATTTTATGGAGAATTTTAATTTATAGAACAAGCTTAGATATTGCTATATGGAGTATCAAAGATTGCTTTGATCTGTGTCTTATTATTACAACTTTAAAATGAAAGAAGTCTTATTTATTTGCATGTGTCCAGAATTTATTGCTACTAATGAATTTGAATAAAGGAGAGCTTTCTATTGGCTTCTTTCATTGTTATGATATTGTTTATAGAAAACGCTATTCAAACTTCAGTTTATCTTCCACTGACTTCTTATGATGAATTGAAGAGTAAAGATGCTATGTATTGGTCTGAATTTAAATCTTGGGATTGAAAATCATATACTGCTTTTTCTCCAAGATAATGATTGCTATTAAACAACCACTTTATTTGCTTTAAAACTTCAATATCATCGATGTGATTATAAAGTTGTAAATGGAAATCATGTTTTAGACTAGAAGATTTATTCAAACATGGTTTTTTTATCTGTTTTGGCCTTTGTAAATTGATTCTGGCACCTTTAAATGAAAATTAACAAATCTAGCAGTAACGAACAAGAAATCACTCAATCAACTCAGTTAAGACAATAAAAAAATTACCTATTTAGATATACACCGATACTTCTTTGAGCCATTTCTTGATCTATTAGTTTAGTCGCTTTTCGTTCGGCTCTTCTACAAATAGATCTTGAAACATGTAATTGAGAAGCTGAAATTGAACCATACTATATAAAATGAAAAATTAGTAATATACAGGTAAAATGAAATTCTTTAGTGCTGGCAATTTAGATTCGATTTCATCTATTTTGTTTTCTAATTTTCCAACCCAATTACCATTTCTATCAAATTCAATCACATTTTTCTTTTTCTCTGTAGTCTTTTCATTAGCTGGAGTAGCTATACTCGCACCTATATCGAAAAGGTTATTCTGTATCTATAATATATTTTAAAGGTATTAGAGATGATGGAACATTAAATAAAGATTCTGATAATTGAATTGGATCATCTTTAATTTCTTTGTCATAATAAGAACGAGACAGACTAAAATAAATTGAGTTGTTATCAAATACCCAATGAAAGAGTTTAATTCATCTATAGTTCCTAAAGTGTTGAAAATAATATCATATTTCTTTTTTCTCTCTCCATTATATAATGAGCTACTTCCTTTATCACCTGTCTTCGTGTATATCTTTATACCTCTTGTTACAGCCTTTCTTGCAGGTGACATTTTGAAAAAAGATAAATGCTTCATTTTTCGTCTTTAGATTTCGTGTAACAATCACAAAAGTCGTTAAACTTCGATTTTACAACGGTCTAAAATGGTTATTTTAGTTAATAAACTAGTATTTGAAAATTTTATAAGTCTTAAAAAACAAATAATAAGATTCTATTTTTCATATTTTTTGATGCTTCTATTCGACCTATAATTTTTTATTTGACGGTATCTTTAGAACTGATTTGTTTATCAATTCTGTTGGCTTAAAAATATGGAAGGAAACTTTTGAAAACATAATTTTTTGGTTGAAATAGTTGGAAATAAAATATTTAAATATCATTTGGTTGAAATATATATAGAAAATTTTCATTTTTATCAACCAAAATAGCTTTTTATATAATTATTAAAACATTTCAACCATAATTCTTCAAGAATTTACTCATTTTATCAACCAAATACATTCTAATTCCTTCAAATATTTTCTTATCCTAAAGTTTCCATCATATGCAATGGTTTACTATGAATCTGTTGACTTCTAAACATTTACAATCGATATGAACCCCTGATTCCATTATATGGCACAATATTTTTGAAGTCTCGGTTATAATTCTAGAATATGGGAGTTTATTTTCGTTCAGAGTAGTTCTTTTATTAAATAATTGATTGATCAAGATTCATTAAAAATTTGATTGAATTAAGAAGAGAATCAAAAAGGGACTATGAATAAAGTGCCATAAGGCACAAAATTTTCTTACATAAATCTATTCTAATTTTAGTTTCTTGAATGAATAAAATAGTAAATAAATTTACTATCCATAAAATATCTGTTAGTTATAATTCTTGCAATTTTAGTTTCTTCCTCAACCTATTTTCACTATGATGCACTAATATGAAAGAATTATAACCGAGGCTTCAGAAATATTATGCCATATGGGACAATATTTTCTTACATAATATTTTTTTATAAAATCTAAACCTAATAAAATATCCGTATTTAGATTCGACAAAATTGATGCGTTGATGTTTTGATTTTTGTTATTGGTAGCTTTGAAATTCATAATTACTGTTCCAGTTGAAGTATGGGGTGTTCTGTCAGCGGTAAGAATCGTTAATCGTATTTGTACTAAAGTTTTCGATTTTGGCCATTTTTTCTGAAACCAAAGTTTTGGATGCTCCGGTATCGATAACTGCGTTGTAGTTATTTTGGTTGACTTTAATTGGTAGATTTAAGACTTAAGACTTTCAGGTTGACCGGACTGCAGGAATAGGAAACGTTATTTTCCTCAAAATCTTCAATGTAGTTGGCGTTGTGGCTGATGGTCGGAGTACCGGTTCTTGGTGTTTAATTGTTCGTCTGTTTGTAAGTGTTCTGGTTCCTAGTGTTGGTTGGTTTTGGTATTAAGTTGAGGACACGGCATTCTTCCGAGCTGTGGCGGTTAGATTTGCGGTAGAGGCAATAAATTGACTTTTTATTATTATTTGTATTTTTGAATAAATTTTGATTTTTTAAATTTTTTGAGATTTTGTATATTGTAGAGTCTGAGTTTGTTCAAGTTTCTCCGCTTTTGAAGCGTTGGAATACAATTCGGCAATGTTCTAAGCCACTGGAAGGAGTATGAGTGTCTGTTGGTGCTGATGCTGTAAGCCTCGCTTTAACGTGATAAGGCTCATGTCCTCGTTGAGCCGTGTGCTGCTAACGAATTCGTATTTCGTTCTTAATAAATCATAAGGGGCAAAATAAGTTGCTATTGATTCGTCCCTTGTTTTTCTAAAGTTATTAATCTGGTGTTCGTAATTTTCAATAATCGAGCTGGTGAACATTCGTTCTTTGAGATGTTGAATAAATGACGTCCATGATGTGGAGTTATTGTGGATGTTTTGAGTTTCTTCGGTTAGAACCATTTTTGCTACGGTATATTTTTGTTGGGCTGACCAATTAGACGATTTCGATGCGCGTTCGTACTGTAAATACCAGTTTATAACGGTTTCTGGCTGCAAGTTCTGAAGATACGGAATCTGTAACTTGAACACTGGTAGTAGATCTGTAGCTGGGACTGTGGTTTCGAGGTGATTTTGAATTAATGAATTCATTAATGTGGTATTTGTGAATAAAAATGGTTAATTTAATTAAATAAATACGCCAATTAAATAGCGTTTAAAGGTTTTAGCTTGTAACAAGTAGCTACTTAAATGTGGAACTGCTAAGCTATTGTAATAACTGGTTTCAATAGTCGTAACTACGACAATATTTATCATCTTCTTACTCTCATCTAGTGTAAACCCGTCATCGTTTCGATATACTATATAAAATAGATGAGATTATAGAATTTACATATCCCAGCATTGTTTATTAATACATAGATACCTAAAATTTTAATAATGGAATAGAAATCTTTATGTTTTGATTTCAGTTCATCATAAAATTTATATAACTGCTCGCTGTTAGATATATCCAATTGAAAATAAAGT
Organism: Holacanthella duospinosa; assembly: GCA_002738285.1. Lineage (NCBI taxonomy): Eukaryota > Metazoa > Arthropoda > Collembola > Poduromorpha > Neanuridae > Holacanthella > Holacanthella duospinosa. The sequence continues at coordinate 45,879 of NIPM01000574.1, forward strand.
ACAAACAAATGTTTCTTATCATTCAATTCCTCATTTAATTTATCAATAGCTCCTTTACCCAACTGTTCATTTCTTGATGTTAAGTATATAATAATGTTTTCTTTGGGTTTTTTGATTATATCTCGAGCTGTCTAGTATCCTATTCCTTTATTTCCTCCAGTTATAACGATCACTTTTGGAAACATTTTACGAAAAGAATAGGACTAAATTAAAGTACATAACGATGAATAGAATGTAAAATAATGACGTCATTTATTCATCATATTTCATTCTTTGTTTTTATATCTGTTGGGATACCTACTTTATTTTTCGTAAATGGTATCAAACACCTATATTTTAAGACGCACTTAACAAACTGTTATCTCCAAGATTAATTACTAAAAGGATTGTAAAAATTGGAATGCCATGTTTATTAAACGTAAAGCTTAAATAATTGAATAATTAACCAAAAGCTAACAAATTAATTAATCATTTAACTAATTAATTAAAAGTTGGGGGCTCGACTCCAACACAAACAATGATATGATAAATAATTTAAATATGCCTGTATTGTATAATGTAGAAATATGTAATTAAGAGACCTAATGGCCTTCTTTAGTCAAATTCTCGAATCATCGAAACATATCGTTTTAAAAACATCTATCTATAATATAATCAATTCAAACATATAATGAGATGGTGTAATTAGATACTCTGTTTCAATTATGGATCTTTAAGTTTTATCAATTTTAACATTCAAAGAACATTGATTTTTATAGTATAAGTGCAGTATAATCAAAGTATATAAATTTCAAGGATAATTAATTGAAAACTAAAAATTTATTTCTTTAATTTTGACATTGCTTCTTTAGCAATTTCATTATATTCTTTAAAGAATGAATTAGACGTAGAATTATCCAACTACAAAATATAAATAAAATTCAAGTGATATACTTCAGTAGAAATAGTAGATTCAATTCCATATAAAGTACACATCACTTTATCATTCTCTGGGCCTAAAGAAAAAGACAATTAGGATGGAATAATAAATTAAAATAAGGAAAGTGAGATTAGAAGAAAGAGTTCGTTACTTTTAGTTATTTCAAATTTGATATTTCCTTTATTTTTATCCTTATATATTCCTCTAGATTTGTGATTAAACTTACAAAAAATAAAACTTTCTTGAATTACCTCTTCGATACTAAACATAAAATTGCAAATAAAATCATAGAGGAGAAATATACTGATCAGTTTTTTATAAAAAAATATTATTGATTTATTGCATAAAATATATCAATTATAATAAGGTTATAACAATTTTTTTGTAATGTACAAAATATAGAAAGCCTATCTCTACTCTCAGTCCGGGAATTGAACCCGGGTCTCCCGCGTGACAGGCGGGGATACTCTCCACTATACTAACTGAGACGTTAATATATGATTTATTGAATTAATTAAAAAAATATCATAAAAATATAGATGAAATAAGTTTGATTCAGCATATATGGAAGGAAATTTTTGAAGAAAACATAATATTTTGGTTGATAAAATGAGTAAATTCTTGAAGAATTATGGTTTAAAAGTTTTAATAGTTATACAAAAAGCTATTTTGGTTGATAAAAATGAAAAATTTCTACGTATATTTCAACCAAATATATTTAAATATTTTATTTCCAATTATTTCAACCAAAAAATTATGTTTTCAAAAAAAGTTTCTCCATATGGCACAAAATTTTTGAAGAAATCTTAATATTTTGGTTGAAATAAAAAATACATGTATTATTTGGTTGATAAATAAGTATAAGTTATATTTATTTATCAACCAAAGCAGGTTTTTATGTAATTATTGAAATTTTTCAACCAAAATAATAATGTTCTTTCGAGAATTATACTGAATTCTTCAACCAAAATGATTGGTTTCTTTCAAAAATTTTGTCCCATATGGCACATATGGGACAAAATTTTTGAAGCCTCGGTTATAATTCTTTCATCATAGTGAAAATAGGTTGAGGAAGCAACTAAAATGGCAAGAAATATAACTAATAAATATTTTATTGATATTAAATACTTAAATTTATTTACTATTTTATGCATTCAAGAAACTAAAATTAGAATAGAATTATGTAAGAAAATTTTGTGCCATATAAATGTGAATTTATTTATACCTTTCGACTTTGTTATTTCAAACTCAGATAAATTTTTTTTTGAAATGAGCTCTAAAGTTCTCCATTCCATTTACTATTATATCAAAACTGGATCTAAGAAATTAACCAACAAATATCAAACCGAACTATATCAACATGGAATCAATATACCTGAATTTATAGCTTATTTTCAATTTCAAACCCGGAAATATAATGAAGGATTGCTCATTCCAACTCAGATTGATGTTTTAGATACTAAAAGATTAGGCTATAATAATTATAAATTACACTTAGGACCACCATCATTGTTTTCTCTCTTTGATAAATATTTAGGTATTAAAGATTCAAATACTATTTCGTTTGTCAAATTGCATGAGAATATAAATGAAAATGGCAAATTTACATTTATGAATTGTCGATTCAAAAAACCTCTCTCTATGAAAGCTATTTATGAAATTGCTCGAGTTTATCATGTTTTTGATGGGTACAAAGATTTAGAATTAAGATCTATTGTTGAAGCAATTTATAATGTAGCATTCAAAATGGATATCAAAATAGAATAAATAAATAAATTTAATAGTATAAAACTTCTTCAGGTTATTTAGTAACACCTGAAATAGAAGGGACTGAAACTTTCTTCCTCAATTGATTAGTGACATTTTCCTCCTTATTGATAATTTCACCTTTAGCATGCTCTTTATTCAAAGAATCAATAGACGGGGTACGGCTCTTCTTATTCTTTTTCTTGAATTTCTTGCCTTTGTTACCACCTGGGATATGTTTCTCAACCTTCTCCTTAATCTCATCAACACTATCCATCTTCAAATCATTAGTACCGTCCTTGATTGGAGAAGGTGTTTCATTTTTCCCATTTGTGAGAGTAGAACTAATCCCTTCTGATTCTCCAATAAGGTTTAAGGAGCCAGACATCTTTTTCACTAATTGATTGATGTTTTCATTAGAACGAATTTTAATAAATTCATCCGCCTCTAACATCGATTTACCTTTCAACAAACATAATACTAGATGTCCAAATTTCTCGCCTTGAATTTGTGCAACCTCCAATTCCTCTTTCAAGACTTTTCTCTCACCATTTCTACCCGCAATGGTACCTGCACCCCAAGGAGAGCCTCCAACTATTGATGTTGCAGTATTCAAATATGGGTATGGGTGGCCGAGAGGAATAAAGATGATTCCAAAATCGATTAAAGTAGTCATCATAGTCATAATAGTGGTTTCTTGGCCACCATGTTGGGTATTACTACTGGTGAAACAACCTGCCAACTTCCCACTCAAGCTTTGGCTATATAACAAATTAAAGAGAGAGTTACTCGAACCATAATTTGTCACATGAGTCGAAAAAATGTCGATATTGGGCTGGTAAAGTACCGAATCTCGTTCTATATAAATTTGTAAAGTATTAACAGGAGTACGGAATTCCAAACATAAATCCATCTGCTTCTTTCAATATTTGGGGTGTAAGTATTGGACAATCCGGCTTATCAGGCACTTTCATCTTTACTAACACTGTCAAATCAAATATTTAGAGGTTATGGGCTACCTTCATGGGATAGGGTTTCTGGTATTAAATAAATGGTAGCCTCGACATTATCATTCTTTTCTAGCCCTATCTTAATCTTCTTAGCCAGCTCATATATATGATGATACATAGTATATATGCAAACTATTATTTTACATTTAGGTTCCATTCTTGAATTGTATAAAATGTTGCGATGACGCAATTTTATTAAAAGTGAAATTTCTTTCCTTTGATGAACGTTTCCCTCACATTTAGATCCTGATCCAAGAACAAGAAATCCGCATCAAAGCCTGGATTTAAAGCACCTTTATTCAAACCTAGACATTGGGCAGGATGAAAGGTAGCAGCTTCGATAGCTTCGACTAAGGAACAGCCTGTAAACTTCTTGAAATTTTGAATACATTCCGGCATAGATACGACACTAAAAGTTACAAATCGAATAAAGAGAGGCAATATTACCTTCCAGCAATGACATCCGTGCCTTTAATCCTAACACCATCTTTATCTACATCAACCATCATAGAACCCAAATTATAAGACCCGAAATCGAGACCCATAGCTGCCATAGCATCCGTCACTAATATCACTCCGCGGGGATGGGAGTCGTAAGCTATTTTAACAGAATTGGGATTAGCATGTATACCATCACAAATTAAACCATAATATGGTCTTTCGAATCCTTCTTGAGCGCTACCGAGTAGGCCAACTATGCCGGGGTCACGGTGGTGGAATGCCCCCATAGCATTGAATAAATGCGTTATCATCTTTGCCTAATCAAACATTTATGATTTTTGAGGTGAGATGGGATACTCCATTTTTAATCGCTTGTTCAGCTTCCTGAATACTAGCTAACGAATGACCTAAACAATAAAAGATCAAAGTTAAATACCAATCGAAATAATAAAACGAACATTTAATTCCTTGATAGAATCTAAGACACCAGTAATTTCAGGTGCTACGGTGATGATACTAATACTATCAGGTTTGGATTGATCTAGACAATATAATGTTTTGATATCTTCGATTGTAGCTTGAGATTGAAAAGTCTCCACATTATGAGCACCTTTCTTAGCAGGATTAATGAATGGGCCTTCAAGATGAAACCCCAATATTTCTGCACCTACATCTATACCGCCAGGTCTTGGCACCGTCGCTCCATAAATGTGAGCATACGTTTCGCGATACGAGGATACTAAAGTAGGACAAAATGCTGTAACGCCTTGTTGCGGTAATTTCAAGCTGACTTTGTCGAGACAAGATTGTAATTCATGAGATTGGGCCGTGAAATCTACACCAAAACAACCTAAACAATTAAAGGGGGAGGATATACCATTCAATTGGATATCAATAAAGCCGGGTACCACTAACATGTTTTTGGCATCAATAACTGTGGTTATGGGGAGATCATTGGAATAGAATTGAACTGACCCTTCTATAATTTTACCATCTTGAATATAAAGATAATCGTTTTCTACTATTTGATGATCTTTTAATATTCTACCATTAATGACTTTTGTGATACCAGTCTGGCTAGGAATTGGTAGTATGGACTCTTCAAGTGAAGGTGGGCTCATGTTTTTCAAACTTTTCATTTTTGTTGATTTTTATAGCGAAGCGAGTAAAAAACCTGATTCTGACAATATTGCCTGATAAGGTTTAAAGAAAGTCGAAACGAAAGATTATTTTTAATCTGAAGCTGCCATAGCACTTAACATCAAATTCACAAACTCCTCTTCATTAACTAAAAATTGCACACATAAATTAGAAAAAAGGATTGGAAAGAATTACCAACACCATCGTCATCCAAATCAAATTCACTAATCATTAATTGTGCTTCTTCATCACTAATCGATTGACCTAATTCTACTGATATTTGTTTCAACATATCCGAATCGATAAATCCTTGATTAAATCTATCAAATGCCTTGAAAGCTTTTTTCAATTCTTCCTTGGGATCCTTATTTAAATACATCTGCTTCACTATAAAAACAGTATTAAAGTTAGAGGAATAAGATTACTGATATCTTCAAATCCCATCTTTGTCATTAGTTTAGAATCTATAAAATAGTCCGGATTAAGTTGAATTTCCTTTAATTGAATTTTCGACAGATTAAAACCTAATGCTTGAGTAGCCGCCTAGATAAACCCCAAATTAATAAACGATCTATATAGAAGATATAGGATTACTTTAAAGTTGTATATGTCGAGATATCCGTCTTGGTCGAGGTCAAAAGTGTTAAAGGTCGTTTCAATTTCTTGAAAGTGTTCTTTGGTAAATTTCATGAATGTTTAGAAATCCAAAGTTGGACACAGAGCCAGTTGAAAGAGTACAAATCTGTTTCGATGAAAGACATACGGCATTATACAAAAAATGACGCAATCTTATGATGGCATACATCGATCAAAAAATTTCCCTTCGCTTTATTGGAAAATGAAATATTTCAAACGGACGTATCCCTTCACTAAAGTGAAAAGTAACTTTATAGGCAGGCCAATTCTTAAAAGACCAATCCAAAATGTCAATAAAATCATCCTAGTATCAAGTGCCAAAGGCGGAGTAGGAAAGTCCACTATATCAAGTACAAAATCCCAATCCTTAAATTACTAGCAAATCTGGCTTTAAGCTTGATGAGATTAGGTAAATCAGTCTCTTTATTAGATGCCGACCTATTCGGTCCTAGTATAGCAACTTTGATAAACCTCAAAGATAAAGCGGATATCGATGACCAAGGTATTTCAAATATCTTCATTAGATAGGTTTAATAATTCCATTAATGAATTATGGCATTCAAATGATTTCTATAGCTAATTTAATTGAAGGTGATAAAGCGGTAGTTTGGCGTGGTTTAATGGTATCATCTCTCAATATGATCGATTAGGTTATGAATTTCTTACAATCATTGCTTTTTAATGTGAAATGGAAACCAACCGATATCTTAGTTATTGATATGCCACCTGGTACTGGTGATATCCAATTATCAATCACACAATTGCTGAATTTAACTGGTGATTTCAACTTGACATTGAATTTTAGGTGCTATGATCGTTTCAACTCCGCAAAAATTAGCTTTGTTAGATACTCGAAAAGGTATCGAGATGTATCGCAAATTAGATGTACCAGTAAAACAACCCCACTTCAATTGCTTAAATTTATATCCTTGGGTTTAGATTTTGGGCATTATAGAAAATATGGCTTATTTCACTTGCCCTTGTGGAACTCAATCACGTTTATTCGGTACTCAAGATCCCATCTTGGCGTTATCTAAATCATTTGATGTCGAGTTGTTGGCTTCATTGCCTTTATTAACTCAAGTTTCGGTATCTTCAGATACAGGTTCTCCAATCGTTGTTTCTGATCCGGAGCATGAGATTTCGATGATATTTAATCAGGTGGCTAACAATATAATACAAAAAATCCATAAATAATCATTATACTTTGAAGTGATTTTTGTATCATTATCCCAAAAGAATCAATGTTGATACCGTCTCTATGAAAGAGAGAAAATTTAATCTTCGTTTAAAATAATCTTCTCCTTGGTTTTCAATACTTTAAATTTACTCTGCCATCTTTCTTAATCTTTTTGTTTCTATGATCAACTCATCCAGTCGTCAAAAAACAGCAACTTTTAAATCACAAACCAGATGCAAAAATGTATCCAACTGATGAATAAAGGACACACTATGATTGGAAAATTGTACGAAAAAGTTGTTCAGAAGAAATTTAAAGAATTGAATTTAATTAGCAAGATAGTGGGTGGTAAAGGAGATAAAGGTATTGATCTGAGAGCTCATTGGTATTTCCCAAAACATCAACACATACAAACCGATAATAAGAAAATAACACCTTCCAATGAAGTATCCGAGGATGGGAGAAGCACTGATGTTGATTTAGTTGTACCAGCTATAATTCAAGCTAAATACATTAATAAAAAAGCAGGTACAAACAGTATTAGAGAATTAGATTCCAGTTTAAGTGCACAAAAGAACACCGGAGGAACGTCGATAATTGGAATATTTGCAACGAATAAAGGTTATAGTAAAGATAGTATTGATTTGATTAATAATCTTGATGTTCCTTTGATGCTTTTTACTGTAGATTTTGAAATTAGAAACTTGGTCTTTATGGAGGTCTTTTGGAATATTGAATTGATAAGTGTGCTGGCTAATCGCTTTCAAGTTTCGAAAAAAATTTTGGCCTCAAAAGATGAAGATAAAATTATTTTTTGTTGGGACAATTTGCCTATAGAACGAATGGCTTAAATAAATTATTTTATTCTCATTAAATATTTTCAAAATCCAATGAATCAAACTTTTTGAAATGCTTAAATCACTTCAACTTTTCGTATACAAACCTTTCTACAATGTCTACAAGTCAAGAACCAATATGATAAAGGGAAAAATAGTCAATTATAGCAAAGATACACCTAAAGAACCATCTAAAGTGACCTCAAAAGTCAGCATAGATGAGGTTAAAGAAATGGATGTTATTTCATTGAATGAGTTCCAAAATCAAATAGATATTAAAGTTGATCAAAATGAAATATCTAATATGACACTGAATGATATACAAAATGAGCTTGTTCAAGGAATTTCAGAAAAAGAAACTTCTAAAAAAGAATCTGAATCATCCAACATTAAAAAGGACAACATACAATATGAAAATATTCATAAAGATTCAAATGGCAATATTAATTATAATAATGATGTTACTATGGACCAAAATGGTGAACGTATCTTTGATCAGCTAAAAAGTTATAATCAAGAATATGATTTAGAAATAGACTTCCCTGAAGAAGAGAAGAAAATGGTAGACATACGCAAACGATTAATACGTTTAAGTAATCCCATCTTCTTAATTTAAACCCCAATTTTATAGTACCAAAATACAATGAAATTGGCTCAAAACAATTGAAGAAAATCACTAAAGCTCATAAACAAGCACCTGATTTCGATTTAACGATCACCAAAATGTTAGATGCAAATTTCCATCTCGGTAGTTCCATAGAAAGATGGAATCCATTATCATTACCCTTTATCTATGGAGTAAGAGCAGATATCCAAATATTTAATTTAGAATTCACTATGCCCTACCTGAAACGGGCGATCAATTTCATCAAAGAGGCCTCCTCTAAAGATCCTATAATTTTATTTATTAGTGATAGATTAGAATTCCGATCCATTACAGTAAGTGCGGCTAAGTATTGTAAATCGTATTATCATTTTGAAAATTGGATCCCTGGCACAGTTTCTAATCGTAACGTGGTGCTGAGGAACGACAAGGCTAAAGAAGAACGCGATTTTGATGCATTCAAACCAGATATTGCTATATTTGCCAACATCAAAGATAGCGCATTAGCATTGCAAGAAATTACTAAAAGGAGGATTCCTTCTATAGCCATTATTGATTCCGATTTGGATCCGAATTTAGTCACTTATCCGATTTTTGGTAATGATGACTCAGCCCGTTCGATTCAGTTGGTGTTTTCACTTTTGGCTCATGCGGTAAATGAGGGTAGAAGCAAATCTAATGATAGTTTGAAGAATTTAATATAATAAACATCCAATTGTCTTCTCTCATATTAAACATAGTTCTTTTGTTTATCATTAAGCATGAAAAACAAGGTTATATAGCTTGGAAATTTTGAAGCCTCGTTTATGGTTCTATTGGAATTTCAAAAAGAATTATTGCGCTATAGCTTTAATTCATTTTTTATTAAATTAATTGATTTAGATTTAAAAAATTTATTAACTTTATTTATGTTTTTAATAAGAAAAAATATATAAAGACCAGAATACATAAATAGTTATAGATTACCGTTTTGCGTCACCAAATAATTGGATCCGGCTAGTTAAATATATCTGCTTTTGGTAGGTTAACCTATTGCTCAAACGAGACTGAATTACCATATGTTTCCTACTCATTTTCTATATTTAACTGAATTCCACAGCGACAGGAAGACTCTAACACCTTCTTTGCATCGAACTATTTGCAAATCTGGTAACTATTTGCTGATATCGAGTAGTATTTATACTTAAATGCACACCTGGACATATTAATTAAAAGTGCATGAAGCATGATTAAATTGTATCAATTAACTAATGAAACAAAGGAACAATAAAAAAATTCATGGAAATTATAGGCCATGCATAAAATTTTCGCAATTTATAGTTTTTAAAATCAAAATTTAATAACAACTGTTTTTAGATAAAACAACTTGACATCTTTTAATTCATTCTAAAAAGCACTTCTTAAAGTCCTTCATATCCAATAAATCAACTTTTTTCTGAAACTCATCCAAAAGCTCAGAGTCAGATAAATAAACATTGCCTTTCATTCTATTTTTAATAGTTTGAAATAGCCAAAAATCGCATGATGACAATTCTGGTGAGTATGGAGGATGATTCAGTCTACTAACCTCTTATTTTTCATTTATATAAGATACCAAGTCTGATCTATGTGGCCTAGCATTGTCGAAATGCATTACTAAAGTTGAAACATTATGTTTCACATCTGATTTCATCCATCTTTCAATTAAAGGAGCAATATATGATTCTTTAAACCATTTTGCATCAGCTTTTTCTTTCCTCTCAAGTTTTGTAACCAGCTCCATGCCTTTTCTAGAATAAAAATACACAGATCATAAGTTTTTTGTCAGCCATAGATTTTTTAGTAACTTACTGTGGATCTAAATTCTTTCAAGCCCAAACTTTTGATTGCGGTCCAATACGTGGGTCATAGTATCTTAGCCACGTCATCACCTGTAACGAGCTCATAAGTCAAATTTCTGTCTGTTTCCAAACCTTTCTAAGAACTTATTGCAGAAGTCAATCCATCCTGGATTTGTTGTGAGTTAAGAGTGAATGGTGCCCACTTACAAGATAGATTTTTAAGCCCCACTTTAGTATTCATATGAACTCTAGATTTAGTCTTTGAAGACTTCATAGTCTTTTTTATTGTTCTATATGATACACTAGGATCTTTACCAATTAGATCTAGGATTTTTTGTCATATTTTCCTTCTTCTGTATTCTGAGGCCTCCCAGAACTTTGTTCATCTTTAAATGAATTACATCCAAGCCTAAACCTCCTAAGCCAATAAATGATAAGCCAGGGTGTTCATTGCTATACATCCTTGTGAATTCTTCGTTTATTTTTTTAGCTGTTTTGTTGTTTTTAAAGTGATTGTAAACTAGGATTCTAAAAAAATTTATTTTCTTTTTTCATAAATAAATTTTTCAAAAATGTTAAAAATACTCCACCTTTTTATAGAATAATGACGGTGTGGATCATCCAAACATATACAAGATAAACAAACAAACAAATAGAATATCTTATGTTTATATAAACAAATAAAATATAAAAACTATGTTTGATTTCGAAAACTTTATGCACAGCCTATAATTAAAATTGCATTAATTAGTCAAGGGAATAATTAAAAATGCATGAAAATGATAATAATATCACAAAATGCCCCGAGGTGACAAATTTAATATATTGAACAAATCCTAAGTGATACAACCACAGTTAATTTGTATTTAAATCACATATGAAAAGGTCCCCCAAGCAAGTTAAATTGGTGCAGGGAATTGTAAAATTGAAAGACGCTTGATTAGAGGAAATGAGAGAAACAGCTACCAGATCAAATAACCGTGTATCCCCGTATGACAATCAATACCTGGGATAAAAATCTTCTCTAAAAAGATGGTGATAATAAAAAATATCAGGAGCTACATTCTAATGCTCAAATCAACCAAAAGAGCAATATACTATCGATTGTAGCATATAAAAGTTTTAAAAAGCTTCTAAGGGAAAGCAACTTTAGATTCTCTGACCGTCAGTTTTACATAGCTTGAAAGAAAAGAGATATAATCACCTTAAATAACTACATTCGTCACGTACTTTATGCAAAAATAAAGCTTGATTCGACTATGATAAAAAAGATTAATGAATATCTTGATAAATATTCAAGGGAATCCTCAAATGAAATCGGAGTTAAATACTTAGAAAGATCTAAAAATGAAATCTTTAACTCATTTATATCTGATGGCAATCAAAAAATGAGTTACGGGACTTTTGTCAAGTATTCATCAAAATCGTATAAAAAGGCTAACAAATGGACAGATGTATGTGGCGTGTGTGAGTTATCAAAAAAGATTTTCAAAAAGCAATACGAATCACTTAATACACAATATCAAAAGAAATACATTTTAACGAAAGAAATATTTGATATTCATAGATTTGTAGTTGAGAAACAGCGGAACCAATTTAATCTAATAAAAGAGAGATTGGATAAAGACGCATGTCATTTGTATTGGACTACAAAGAGACTTTCAAAATTTCATATAGCGGTAATCAAGTTGATCAAGACTTTTATGAAAAACGTCAAGTTTCCTGCTTTGGTGCGTGATTGATTTTTAAATCGGAAGGCTCGGTGACAAGACATTATTTGAATTTTTGAGCGAAATTTTGTCACATGAAAGTCTTTTTTCGTTCGATGCTCTAGATATTATTTTAGGAAGATTGAAAATTTCGGGCTTTAAACATGTGAATGTTTTTACTGATTGTGGGTCGCACTTTGGATCGAATTAATTCGTTTACAGTGGAAAAATGTTGTCAGATAGATTTGGGGTAGAGATCTTCTTTGGTGAACATCATGGAAAGAGTGGTGTAGATAGCATGCTTGGGAGTCTTAGCCAGGTATTTAAAAGCATTGATTATGACACAGAAATTCATAATGTTTATGATCTTAAAGTAGCGTTCGAAAATGAGTTTAAAGTGCGGAAATGGAATAACGTTTGGTTTGATATATACGAGAGAGAGAAGGCCAAAGTTTATAAAAAAGATGAAATTCAAAGAACTTGAAAAATTCATGTCTTTCTTGTTTATCGGAGGATGTTGTTACTATAGTAATTTGACAAAAATATATGAATACCATCAGTTCTATCCTAAAATTGGAAAGTACGACATCTTACACACCAAAAACCTGCTTTAAAACTCGAATTAAGGGGATTTTTTAATCCCAATATACTTGAAATTTTGAAGGCCAGAGTCGGATAGTTGTAAAAATGTAGATTAATTAGGTGTACTTATTTATGGCTTAGGGGCCGAGTACGTCCTCCCTCTTGATGTTAATATTACTACATATACTGTCTTTAAACCTGTTTTTATTTGTAAAAATGTATATTACTTAAATTAAAAATTATAAATATTAATTTTAACGTTTTTCATTTTAAATTTTGTGACAAAAAGAATAGAATTATGTTTCAAAAATATTGTGCCATATGGGACAAAATTTTTGAAACATAATTCTATTGTAATTAGTCGAGGAAATTTAGTTTCTTGAATACATAAAATAGTAAATAAATTTACTATCCATAAAATATCTCTTAGCTATATTTCTTGCTATTTTAGTTGCTTCCTCAACCTATTTTCACTATGATCACTAATATTCTAGAATTATAACCGAGGCTTCAAAAATTTTGTCCCATATGTTTATACTTATCTTTAATAACTTGAGCTGCTGCTGTATAATTCCCACCATTATCCGATATAAAACTCCCAAATTTTTCTTCACCAATATCTTTAATAACGGTTTCAATTTGGGTGGCTATATATGGCACAATATTTTTGTTCAAAGTAGTCCCTTTTTGGTTCTCTTCTTAAGTCAACCAAATTTTTAATAAATCTAGATTATGATCAACCAATTATTTAATAAGTAAAATGGGGACTACTCTGAATAAAGTGCCGTATCAAACCTCAATTTAAACATTAATACAGATATATACACGTTACTATATACAAAAGGAAGCGTTATAAGTTGCTCAACTAATAGTTTATTGCAATCAATCACTAGAATCAACACTAGTACGTCGATAAGAGACTACTTCATCATTACCACTGCTACTATGTTCATCTGAAGATTCCCGATGATAAGGATATACATTCCCGGGTTGGACGTATGCATCAAGATCATGATTGTCATCAAAGTGTCTAACCTTTCCACTGAAATAAGTCAGTTTACAAAATTTACCAGAGTTATCAATTCGGTAAAGTTCAGCAAATTTAAAAATCCTATCTGTAAAACAACCTAAAGCATAACGATCTTCATTGTTGCAAGAAAATTGAACACCGACATAAACTAAAAGATTTATCCCCAATCTCGAAGGGCATCTGCGTTCTCCATCACAATCGAAGTAACCATCTTCGAGTTCGAACAGCTCAGGTTTAGTAGGAAGATATATTTTTGGCCTTATAAAATCACCCATTTTCAGGGAATTTAATCTCTTCAGACAAAGATCTTTCAACTTAATACCTTGTACGGGGACAATAATCATCAGCATTAAAAATATTAGCTTCGCGATTATACGTGCTTCGTAACGTTCATCTAAATTATTTATAATCTGAATAATTTATTATAATCCTAATTGTCTTAAATAGAGTTTAATATGTTGATCAATAACATTAGAATTATTATTAACTAACTTTTTTTATAGTTAATTCGTCACAACTATTATTGTTCTGTTTACTAACATTAGAACTGTTTTGTACTAAATTGATAATACAAGGTTTTTTGAATCAATTTCGTAATTCACTTATAGTCTAAAAATTATAAATAATAATATACAGAGATTTAATAGAATTAAATGATAAAGAAGTAATTTACTGCAATGTCACAGCGTGCGACATTCTTAATAGTATCAGCGTCGATGGTCGAGGAACAGATCATAAGTTAGAAAAGTTTTTAACTAGAAATAAGCTTCAAATTTTATAAAATTCTACGTAGATTAAAACGAAAGGAGAAAGAAAAATTGCATTATAAAAATAACAAGATATAAAAGCTCAGCTCAAAGACGGCAACCAGATGACGGAAGTGAAGCTGCAGCACCCCGGCATATGGAGTAGCTTGACCGTGAAGGGAACTGGTGGGTCTGGTATGTCAGCGATTATAAAAGCGCTTAGGGACGATAAATTCAAGTTGGTAGACATGGCTTTTAGTGAAAACCCTCGTATGGAAGCGCCTTTTGACAACCTATCGATGGATTGAACAATTTTTAGTACGGATGTTGGTAAGGTAGCAGGTCCGAAAAAAGGCGCCTACAAGAATTCCAATTCCGTTACCGGCCCTGGGTGACGAAGGCTTACGGCGGAATAGCATTTATTTAAAAATTACTCAATTTCTAAAGATAAGTTAATGAATCTTTTCATATTTTCTATCAAAATCTGCATTAGCAAACTGTCCATAAATAGCTACTTATCTTTTTAAATCGCCTTTTCTAGCCAATCTATTAGTGAAGTATTGTTGGGCATTCTTCAAGCAAGTACCATGAAGGTCCAAATTGTACTAACAATGTTAATGGCGAGAAGCTTTGTTTACAACCAAACAAAGCAGACAAGACGGCAACCGTTGCTAATGTTAGTAAACATTGGCAACGAATTAACCGACAATGAGGAATTAGTTGATAACGATTCAAGTGTTAATATATGCGGAAATGAAATGGCTGAATTTTAAATCGAGCATCAAATATTAAATTATGGAGTTCCAAGTATAAATATTGATTTTTATGCATTCTATAATCTATATTACTAAAATCGAGAATTAGTGTGTGTGTATGTGACCCTCAATAACACTAAGAGGATTAAAGATAATAACATTAAAATTATACCAAAAGATAGAGAATTGCTTAGAGAGTGTCTTAGGCTATATCTTCTCTACATGGAGTAAATAACGTTTTAGTAAATTTGATCACGTGTCATGTTTATTCTTAATTTATTTCAACCAAAACACTTATAGAATTTGAAATAAGAAGAAAAAATTTTCATAAACAAAAACATTTAAACTTAATTTATGAGAAAAGGATTCAAGTATCTTAAAAAAGAATTTAATATTGTTAGAGACAATTAAAAAAGATATCAATAAGTTTTTTAATTTTTATATATATTAGGGGGTTCCGAGCAAAGAGACACTCGAAAAAAATCAAATAAAAAATTTATAAAATATATAAAGTTAAATATTAGTATGTTTATAGATACGAACCTTCTGCATCTATTAAACTTCTCCATCTTTCGGGTAACTTCTGGATACCATTCATAAAACCTTTAGAATTAAGCTCCAGAATTGCACTTTATAGCTGAATTTCTAGTTCATTCCAATCATCATAAATGTTTTCCTTTTACTTCCTCTTTAATTGCCCAAAACAATTGAAATCAGGTGGGCTAATATCAGGACTATAGGGAGGATGAGTCCAAACCCATATATTTTCATCAATAAAATACTGCTTTATAAGATTTGATTTATATGATCTAGCATTATCATGTAATATTATAGGCATCCTGAGTTTCTTATCAGGTAACCATTTGTCTAATAATTCGATTAGGAAGTTTTTATAGACTTCTGCAATTACAGTCTCTTTAGGGGCACAGAGCTTCCAATAAGCAACACCTTGAAAATCTATTGCTACTATTAGCATTCTCTTTTTTCATATTTAGATTGAAGTACACATTCAGGTGGGTCTTCGTTCTTATTTCTCCAAGATCAAATCTGGTCACGTTGGGTTTGCATGTATAAAGACACCCAAGTTTCATCTATTACCAAAGTTCGATTAATTAAGTTATTTTGTCTCGATAAGAGTTGCATATTGTTTTTACATGCTAACACTCTATGTTCTCTTTGTTTATCCGTGAGAAAATGAGGTACCCATTTACTTTATTTTTTCATTTCTAAATCTTCTGTTAAATATCGAAATACTGTTGTTTTACTACACTTTATCCGCATGGAAAGTTCGTGGCAAGACCATGTTCTAGTTTGGGCCAACAATTCTTTAATTTTATCTATTACATTTTTTTTCGAGACATCACTTTTATCGCCTCCTCGGCTATCTTCGACCACATTGTAGCCTCTCTTAAGCTTAGTAACTAAATATTTGACTGTATTTAGTTTATAGGCACTATTTCCAAATAATTCAACTAATTCTTTATTAATTATCCCAGAACTGTGTCCAGGATTACGCCAAATTTGATGAAAATCCGCTGTTCTTTATCTGAAATTGAATCTTTTAATTTTTGCAAGCTATTGATGATAATATTCAAAATAATATTATAATAAATAAAGCTTGTAATATATTAAATTAATTTAAAAGTCTTGATATTATTACTATATTATTAAAGGCGTAATTAAACAAAGTTCCAGTGTCTCTTTGCGCGGAAAGCCGTAATATTTGGTAAATCTTTAAAGTATCAATCTTAAACAATTAGATTATAATAAAAGATACATTATATATATAATCATATCATCAATGATAATTATGTTTAAAAATACAATTTTGAATCTATACAAGTTATTAAACTTTACTAATCTAATTAAGATTTGTTTATTTTTGATTAGAAGATTTAAATGTTCTTTATATAAAACTTTTTATTAATAAATATAGATTATCTTAGGAATTTAAACACTAGAGAAGGAATTTGTAATGGCAAAGATTAATAATTGTTGATTTAAAACCTAATCTTATTTTAGCAAAATCCTTAAATGGATCGTCAACAGATCAAATAGTATTTATTCCTAGAATAATACTGAGGCCATTTAATAGTGACTTACCTTTTGTTCTTCAAAGGAAACAATTCCCTATTAGAGTAGCATTTTTTATGAAAATAAATAAAGCACAAGGTCAAACTCTTAATAATGTTGGTATATATCTTCCTAAGTCTGTTTTCTCACATTCTCAGCTTTATGTTGCCTTTTCTAGGGCTGTTTCAAGAGATAAAGTAAAGGTACAGATAATAAATACTCAAAATCAGGGTACTCTTAAGGATGGAAGCTCTAAAATATACACAAAAAATATAATATATCATGAGATCTTGAATTAAATATTATTTTACATTTTTATTCAAAAAAATAACATTATTTTTACAAAAAATAGTTTGTGTTAAACTATATAATAACAATCCATATTATAAAGGTAGAATGATTTTTATAGGAGTTTGAGATATTAAATTTCTCAATATATAAGCTAAAAACACTATTACAGCTTAATTTATTATAAAAGATTGTCAATAATTAAATTTATACGAAATGATTATTAAATTATTTTATAATCTTATATTTTCTCCATAACGTATTTTTCACCCAGTTCGAAAGAACGGGCTTATAGGCTTTTTATTAATAGAGTTTTAACTATGATGCAAATTTTGTTGCTATGATTTATGCTGAGAAAGTTTAGAACTAAAATTGAGAAAATATACAAACTTGACTCAATAAAACAGACAATAAACACTCGAAATGAACAAAAAGATATAGAAATAAACCTTTAGATGTGAAGATTATTTTACAATTCATATTATTTGTGTTTATATTTTTAGAATAGTTTTATGTGAGAAACCTATCGATTACTACTTTGCATAAAAGTTGTATTTTGGCCACTTAAAAGAAGTCATTAATTGCGATAGGTGAAAGAGTATGGAACAAAATACAACAAAATAATATAAATATTTTATTTTTATTTTTAATTTATTTTACATACATTTCATAATGTCTGATTTGGATTTTGGCCATTTCATTCCCGCATATATTACGCTGTTTCACGCAAAGAGGTAAGGAAAAAATTCAAATAAAAAATTCATTATGAGATATAAAAAGATGAAACTTTGTAGTTTATATACATGAACCTTCTACTTTTATTACATCGCTCCATCTTTCAGCTAGCTGCTGAATACCATTCATATGAACCTTTATATTAAGTTCCTGGATAATACTCTCTAGTTGTAATTCAAACTCTTCCCAATTGTTATAATATATTTTTTTAACTTCCTCTTTAATTTATCAAAACAATTAAAATCAGATGGACTTATATCTGGACTATATGGAGGATGATACCAAGTGCGATTTTGTTATCATCAAAAAAATCCATTACAATCTTTGATTTATGAGGTCTTGCATTATCCTGTAAAACCATAGGATACTTGGATTTCTTATCAGGTAGCCATTTTAGTAAAACTTCATTAATAAAGCCTATATAGACTTCTGAAATTACTGTCTCTTTAGGTGCACAAAGCTTCCAATATGAACACCATTATAATTCTTTGTTAGTATAAGCATTCTTTTTCTCTGATAGTTTGATTGTGCTACAATTTGTGGTGGGCTTTTGTCCTTAGTTCTCCAAAATCGAGACTGGTCACGCTGAGGTTGCATATATAAAGTAAACCAAGTTTCATCTATAGCCAATGTTCTGTTTATTAGGGTTTTTTGTTTTGATAACTGCTCCAAATTATATCTACATGCTAATACTCTATGTTCTCTTTGTTCCTGTGTGAGAAAAGGAGGAACCCATTTGTTCAATAATTTCTTCATTTGTAAATCTTCTGTTAAATACCGATAAACAGTAGCTTGCTACACTTTACTAATATGGAAAGTTCGGGGCACGACTAGGCTCTACTTTGAGCAAGATATTCTTTAATTTTCTCAATTGTATTTTCTTTTATTAAATGATTACTTGTATCGCCTCCTCTAGTGTCTTCAACGCAATTTTGGCCCTTATTAAACTTAGAAACAATATTTTTCACTGTATTATATTTATAGGCCTTTTCTCCTATCGTTTTAACCAATTTTTTGTGTATTATTCCCGAATTGTGGCCTAGAATTACTCCAAATTTGATAAATACACGTTATTCTTTATCGGTTATTGAATTTTTGCAAGTTATCCATTATAGTAATTTAAACCAATATGCTTTAAAAATAAAGCTTAATTTATAGAAAATATTATATATAAATCTTGGCACTAGATATTAATTTGCATATTTATTATTAATTAAAATTCGCTTACCTTTTTGCGTAAAACGGCGTAATATAATCTCTTAGAGTTCTAACATACACCCAAGGTGTTGTATTAAATATGATAGTCCGATTTCAAGTACAAAATAAAAGTTCCAAACCTTTCCATATTACTTTCTCAACAATTTTAAACTGATATAAAGTTTGAATTTGTTTTTTAATCTATCCTTGTTTAATTTTTGTTGTACATTTACTTAATTTGCTCAGTATGAAAATAATTTTTCATTGGTTTATTAATAATAAAAATATCAATTTAGTTATAAAACTTCTCCCATATGTATTATTTTATTAAATGATAAAACTCATTGGAATGACATAAAGTTCTATATGATTTTTTCGTCATCATTCTTAGATGATATATCTTTTAAATTTTCTTATTTTCTGATAGGTTATTTCACATTTACACCTCCAAAATAACTTTTTTAAAAGAGTTTATTATATAAGACTAAAAAATCATTTTATTTGTTTATGATTTTCTATTTTTTATTCAATTTTGTAGAAAGTGAGTATATCCAGAAATCCATTAAAGTAGGGTAGCCGATCTGTGGACTTATATTAGTACTTAGAATAACTATATAATTATAGTGCTTAGATAAATAATAATACATACATTTGGGCTTGGTTCAGCAACTTTTTTTCTTGTATGGTTCTCAAAACGTATGATATTAACGGTATATGACTTTCTTCGATCCAAGAGCTAAATTTGAGGTCAATATTTATAGGTTAATGTATTTTTATTAATTTAATTTCAGTATTTTTTTACAATGGAGACACCGAAACCTCTCGTGGTCGAGATGTCCCGGTCACTCTACCAGCTAATAATACTAGTAACAGTTATCTACAAATTAGATAGAATATTATTTATAAATGACAAGATATGTTCGTATGAAATACATATTTGTGCCAGATTTTAAAATATATTAACTAAACTCAACTTTTAGGTTAAAATTGAAATTTCATGCGAGAGCCACAAAAATGGCCAAATAAGGGATGATGTTTTAATATTAAGTGATCGAAAAATAAATAAGATAAATCAATAAAATTGTAATTTTTATAAAGTAGAAAAACAAAGCTTCACAAAAAACAAATCAAATCTGGTAAATCTAACATATTCATTGAGATATTGGAGTTTTAAATAAATATATGAAACATTTGGCCATTTTTGTGAGTCACTGTATATTTCCGTATTATATATTTTACGGTACCCAATTTAAATTCATAAAAATGCATCGCTTAAAATTGTGAATAGAACTCTTATTTGCGAATGCCTCAGTTTATTTGGAAATAGTCCGGATATTCAAAAATAAGATTTCAATTTTTTACAAGTGGCTTATTTTAAATAGGTATGGTTTCTTCAATTTAAGTATATAAAAATACAAAAAAGTGTGGATACTCTCTTACAAATAGAGTATTTCTAACTTCTTTCTATCGTCTCTTATTTTTTAACCAAAAAAATTTCAGCAATCAACCAAATTTTTATATCAATTCAATAATACAGACAAAAATCTCGTTTTAAGAGAAAATAGTTAGATAGTGAGTTTTTATAATCAAATATCATTTTTAAACTTATCCAAAGATTATATTTGATGACTATTCTTGTGCTAAATACACTAAAAACGAGAATTATGACCATTATTTTCGAGACAGATTACTCTGACAAAAGAAGCGTATGATCAACCTCTTTATAATATAAAGTCCCTACATAAACTGTTCATTTCACAAAATAAATGGCTTTGTTGTCTATAAAAGGAATTCATGTTTTAAAAAAAACGACAAATTTTATATCTTAAAACGAAACTATATAAAAATAAAATGATAGATTTATTTAAGTTCTGCAAAAAGCTTTGAAGCTAACTAAAAAATTAAATGAATGAATAAGATACACAAGGATCAGAACAATGTTTCAATTTAAAAAATTCTTCCGTACAATCTTCTTTAGAGCCACCATCTACCCTATCAGCACATTTTTGTATTAAATCTTTATAAGGTTGGCATTTCTTAGAGTTCATGCAATCTATTTTTGGAGAAATAAAAAATTGAGGAAATTACCTTCTTCAATTTGTAGTCTAGGATCTTTGGGTTCTTCTTCCTCTACTTCTGGAGTTTCTTCAGGCTGAGATTCAGTTTCTTGTTTCGGTTCTTCATCTGCATAAGCAACAAAGATATTTTTAATGTAGTGTAGCATTTCGTAATCAAAAATTCAGAAATGTTAGTGTGATGGAAGAAACAAAGAACAAAAAAGTAGTTTTATTTCGATAAATTATTTATGCTTTTAAACCTTTTAGAGAGTATAGAAAATAAATAAGAGTAACAAGATAAATCTATATCAACTTTCTTTTCCATCAACAAAATAAGCAAATCGTTTGTAAGAGAAGCATCATCGATGAGATAGACAAGTTGAAGCAATACACTTAAAATAGGGATTGAAATCGAAGAATTATGAAGTCTATCGAATGGATTAATCAATTGATCATCAGATAGGCTTATAAAATCAAAAATATCGTCCTTAGAGAACTTCTTATTCTGAATATCCAGTTTGAAGAACTTCACAAACAAAGTAATACCAAACCACCAATGTTCCAAGCTACTCGATGACTTGGATGCAGTCAATAAAGCTAATATGAAATGAGAATCAGGACATAAATTTCTATTTAAATAATGTTCATTTTTAAATTTTTGATTTTGAATCATTTTCAAAACTAAATCGCCTTTTTCGATATACGATAAGTCTTTTCTTGTGGCTATAAAGTTCTTTAATTGTTTCTGAACTTCTATTTTATACGCATTCAAGTCTTTCATATATTCTTCAAGCACCTGATAGCAAAGAGAGAAGCATTTGGTAGGATCGGTGGAATTTTTGATAAATGCATAGATGACAATGGTATAAGAAACTATATCTAAATGTGATAATTTCACGATAGATAGCTCGTTATCATCTAAAGATCTTGATTTAGATGAATCTATAATATCATCCAAATTATCCCAATTGTCTTCTGTCAATTTTTGGCCCTCTTTCAAATAAATCTCATTGTTCTTAGTTAGTTCATCATAAAGTTTGATCATCTTTATTAAGTCTTTCTTATCATACAGTTTTAGTAAAATGTTGTAGTGTTGGATATTTGGCACGTTTTGGATTTTGCCTTTCAAACATCTTTGTTTCATATCATCGATCAATTTCTGAGCAGTCTTTATTGATTTGGAACTTTTGGGATTCAAAGCACAGCTATTTAACAATAAAGTATAAGTAATTTCATTAGGTTTGAAGTTTCGTCTCCTCAACTATACAAAAATCAGAGGAAAGGTCGATTTACTTCAGAGAAAATTTTATAAGTTAATTCAACGTTACTTAATTCTTGTTTTCCTTCATTAATAGATTTTAATAATTCATTAAATACTATTATAGACAGTTGTTTCTTACTTTGAAACGTTAAAGCTATAGCATCTTGAATCCTATTGGATTTAGTTAATCTTCTGATTGAATCAGTTAATTGATATGGATCTTTCTGTTTTTTCATTGGTCTACTTAATTCCATATTCAGTTGAATGGCTTTTAATAGTGGGGTAGATTGACTTAATGTTCTTTTGATTATTTTCTGCATTTTTTGTAATTTTCTCAGAGTTAAAAAATTGATCTTGGAGATTTCATCTGTAAATTCTGCAATGATTGTTGAAATTCTTGATTTGACGATAGGATAACTATTTATTATAAAAAACAGCCATAAAATATAGATATGAATTTAGACGAAACTCCAGGCTAAGCTAGCATTGATGGATTATCTTTATGTGGCGGTAAAGGTTCTCCAAATTTGTCAGTCAAGATTGTTTATTTTCAATCTCGCTTGTAAAAAAAGAACTTTCTAATATTAAATTGATTTATGTAATATTAAAATTAAGATAATCACTTTTCGTAAATAGTCTTTCCAAATAAAGCATAATTAAATCCCTTGAATCGATTTGCATAGCATTTACCAATAAAAATTTATTTGAATGCTAAATATTATTTATCAATAAACTATGAGCTAATTATTATTGTTAATTCAGGGGCTAGGTAAATGCATTTCGTCATTTATCCCCTAGAAATAGTTTCTAATAAAACAATGTCTGTATACTTTCTGGGGTTTAAAGCACAATAATAAAGGGTCTATTATTAATTCTTTTTATTAAAACCAAGCAAAATACGTAGAAAGTGTCTTTATAAGGAAATTCAATCCCCTTAACTTTTTTCATCAATCCCTAAACCAATTTATCTCATTTGTTGGGTTCTAAGCGACAAGTTTCATAATTCTAAATTAGCATACAAGAATGTCAACAGGATCCAACTATCCTATCACTTGGGATAATATATACCAAAACGGCAACAATGAATTGACAAACACCCAAACAACACCAATTCCACTTTCCAATTATAATCCTAGCAGAATGAATAGAAGGTATTTATCAAGACAACAACCTTATTGTTTACCTCCTCTAAATGCCAATTATACTAAAGATGGTTATTCGCTTTATAATAGGATTCATCATAACCCGATTTCTAATAATTATATACCTCATTCGGACCATTATTATGAACCCCATGCTCCATTTAAAGAACCACAACCTCTAATATATAAGAAAGAAGAATGTGACGATAAGGATGGTCATTATATAGTCAAACCCGGTGCATTATTTAATGGAAATTATTTGATTAAGTCTATACTTGGTCAAGGCACTTTTGGTAAAGTAGTCAAATGTTTGGATTTAAATACCGAATCTATGTATGCTATTAAGATTATTAGAGCTATACCGAAATATAAAGAAGCTGCAAAGACGGAAATCAAAATATTACAATACCTAAAATTACAAGACCCATATAATTTAAAGTACATAGCCCATTTAACCATTGATTAGGAAGTGTATTCAATTGAATAGTTATTTCACTTTTTGCAACCATGTTTGTATGATATTCGACTTGTTGGACGTTAGCGTATTTGATTTCTTGAAGATGAATAGCTTCAAACCCTTCCCATTATATCAAATCCAAGCATTTGCAAAGCAATTATTAGAAAGTGTATCCTTTCTACATGACAATAAAATAGTTCATACCGATTTGAAGCCTGAAAATATCTTGTTGTTAAATTCTGCTCATGATAATATCCCTATCAAAGTATCTTATTTTTTGGTTTATTGTTACTGTCTAGGGTAAGAAGAATACGAAATATAAACTATTAATAAATACAGAAATTAGATTGATAGATTTTGGTAGCGCGATATTCGATTCCGATTACCATAGTTCCATAGTCTCCACGCGTCATTATAGGGCACCGGAAATAATCTTAGGAACTGGTTGGTCCTTCCCGTGTGATCTGTGGTCCATTGGTTGTATCCTTGTAGAGTTTTATACTGGTGATGCTTTATTCCAAACTCACGAGAACTTGGAACATTTAGCTATTATGGAAAAGATTTTAGGTAAGATGCCGGAAAACTTCACTCGTTATGCAAAGTATACTTTTGATTTGATTTCTTTTAGTGAATCGGCTAAAACGGATTTCTTTTTAGGTCCTGAATTGAATTTTCCTAATGCTTCTACTTCCAAACAAAGCAAAAAATTTGTCAAAAGTATTAAACCATTACATGTACCTTCCATCTCCCTCATCATTGTAGGAAATCATCCCTGATTCTTTGGTCTTTCATTCTAAGTTCTTTGATCTTGTAAGAAGATTTTTTGTTTATGAACCTAATAATAGAGTAACAGCTAGGCAGGCATTGAATCATCCCTTCTTCAGTTTAAACTTGGATCCTAATCATCAAACTTATTGATCAATTTGGCTTATGTATTTTATTCGCTCTATTTTTTATTTGTTATAATAAAAATGTCGTCTTAAAATGGAGGTTTAATAATAAAATGATCTAATATTTCTTGGATCCTTTCCAATTATGTAAAGTTCTTTTTCCGTAGCTGGATTTCTTTGTTTTAGTTTTCTTTTCTTTGCCGTTATTGTTTTTGCTTGCATTTTTGTTAGCTGCAACGTTTTTGTTGCGACTTGCATTTTTGTTGATACTAGCGTTTTTATTGGTACTAGCATTTTTGTTAACATTTGCGCTCTTGTTTGCATTTTGATTCTTGTTAGCATTTGCGTTCTTATTGACATTAGCATTCTTGTTAACGTTAGCGTTTTTATTGGTACTAGCATTTTTGTTAACATTTGCGTTCTTGTTTACATTTTGATTCTTGTTAGCATTGATATTCTTGTTAGCATTTGCGTTCTTATTGACATTAGCATTCTTGTTAACGTTAGCGTTTTTGTTAATATTTTGGTTCTTGTTGATGTTAGCATTTTTATTAATGTTAGCATTCTTATTAATGTTTTCATTTTCATTAATGTTAGCATTCTTATTAACATTAGTGTTTTTGTTAGTATTTTGATTCTTATTAATGTTAGCATTCTTATTAATGTTTTCATTTTCATTAATATTTTCATTTACATTACCACCTTCCTCTCCACTATCACTTTCGGAACCTGATTCGTAATCACCAATCTCAGCACCATAATGCCAGTCTTCAGCAGGATTTGCAGTTTCTCCGTATTTCTTGTTGATTGATGAGATATTTTTATTGTCCATAACCGGATTCTGAGCATCATTGACTGCTGATTCTACTTGAGATTTTAAACCAGGAGTTTGTTGATTGGTTGGAATGGCGCTAATTCTAATAATAAAGCATGCGATTGATATAATGCTGTTCATTTTTGTATTACTTTTAGTGTTATAGCCTTCTTCATTTTATAGCTATACGGTGTTATGTGATTTTTATTTGACGATTGCATAAATTACTATCAATTTGGCCCGGATTCATTTATAAGATGTTTGAAAAATGTAAAAATAATACATTATGATACTTTATATGTACATTTTATTATTTATAAAGTTTTTTAGAAAATCTGTTTGTTTATTCTTTGATTATTTCCGTTTTAAGATCATTTGAACCAGATAAAATTAGGATTGCATAAAATGATTCAATTGTTATGAAAAAGAAAAATCAAATTGTTGACATTCTAAAATAAGAATTTTAAAGTGGGCTATTTATTTATAAAGTCTTCAATTTAAATTTCGTTGAAATCTTGAAAATTTCTTTTTAAAATTTATATTTTCATATCTACATGATACAATTACCGATTTATATGAACACAGAGTTGTAGCCACGTTGCATTATAAAACATTTCATTAAACGCTTATTTGTAAAATATTGTGAATAATAGTGCTTTTTGTAAACAGAAATCAACCGCTTACCGCAACGACCAAGGTGGATAAAATATCAATATAAAGGGGAATGGCTTATTTACTCGATAATTCAAGAGAAGATAAATTTTTTTTTAAATAGATACACAAAATTTCTATTTGATGGGTTTATGGGCATTTTTCTTTCGCGATTATTGAATTTTTCCTGATAAACACTAAAAATTTGATGCCAAAATATGAATCCTGCTTTAATACCCAAACTATACCTATCTCATATATCTGTATAATATACATAATATTGCGTCAATAAAGACACGAAATTATCCTGAATTTTGACAAAAATAAAGGACCCTTGGCAATTTGTAAAATTGGTTGAGAATTTTTAATAAATAACCCCAAGGTATATGGAAGGAAATTTTTGAAGAAAACATAGTTTTTTGGTTGAAATAGTTGGAAATAAAATATCATTTGGTTGAAATATACGTAGAAAATTTTTATTTTTATCAACCAAAATATCTTTTTATATAATTATTAAAACTTTTCAACCATAATTCTTCAAGAATTTACTCATTTTATCAACCAAATACATTATAATTCCTTCTAAAATTTTCTTCCATATTATGCACCAATCAATTTAATAAGGTATAAAAAACGCATTTAGAATGAAAGCTGAATATGCACTATATATTATTTGTATCGATTGCTTTAACTGCTATTACTGGTTCTACTAGTAGTTGTAGTTCTTCTGTCAATGGCAAAAAAGAATGTTATGAAAATAGCAAATCTGTTAGCGCAGAAAGAGCCCAACAATTGATGCAGAAAAATACCTTACAAATGGACGATATGTTCAAGAATAACCCTGCTTTCGATTCATTACCTGGATTTGGTGCTATTCCAAATTATGGTACTAACTTAGACTCTGGTGGCTTTACTTCAACATCAGGAAGCGTTGGCGGCAGTTTTATGTCCACTAGCTCATCAAATGGATCAGGTCCAGGTAAATCTACTACTATGAACTGCAGCTCTATCAACGGTAAAGAAACTTGTTATGAAAATGGAAACCTAGTTAGTCCTGAAAAGATGAAGCAGATTAAAAAGAAAAACGAAAATATGGGTGAAGAAACTAGACAAAAAGTTCAAAAGAACATTAAGACTATTCGAGATCAGATTCGAGCTAGCTTCAATAACGCTGCCTTTTAAATTAAACTTTGCTCAAATTTTTTTATAGTTTTTAAACTTTTGACCTATATACAATTTTTAATGAGAAATATAAAACGTTTATTAAAATAATTATGACCATTATCAAGATCATATAAACGTCATTTTCGCTCTCATTAATTGGTTAATAATACTTGGTTTACCTTTATGAACATAGCATATATAGTTCACCTTTTTGAATAAAGTAGTTTAAAAAATTAACCCAAAATGGACAAAAATAAACCAGAAATCGTTAAATAAATAACCACATGCACTAATTTCTTCTAATTTGTTGCGATCCATGTTCTTTTTAAGTTTTAGCGAAATAGGTTTATCCTATCAAATTTAAACATGTTTAAGGCTTTAT
This sequence comes from Holacanthella duospinosa, assembly GCA_002738285.1. Classification (NCBI taxonomy): domain Eukaryota; kingdom Metazoa; phylum Arthropoda; class Collembola; order Poduromorpha; family Neanuridae; genus Holacanthella; species Holacanthella duospinosa. Next base: position 74,144 of record NIPM01000574.1, read on the forward strand.
AATTTTCCCAATTACCTTACCGTATTTTATGTCTAATTATCACGCTCTATTTAGAGCATTCATGCTTTGTCTGGGCATATTTGATTCGAAGAAACAACTATGTTGATAGTTAAAAACATGATTTATTTAAATTGTGTTATTTTGTTTTTACAGCTGTTTTCATTTTTGTTTTGATTGTTTTTAAGAAAGACTTAAGTTTTGATATAGATGAGTCTGATCTGAAGGAAACGTACGAGGATGAAGGTGAAGACAAGTCAGTAGAACCACGAGATGAAGGCGTATTAGATATATTAGGAGAGCAGTAAGCTTTGTCTTCGGTCTTTAGGTGGAATTCAAGTAAATTCTTGTATTCCTTTTCACTATAAATATTTCTTTTCCTTAGATTGTACCAGAATTTTTTATTCTTTTTCAGAGTGTATTGTACGAAAAAGTCATCTTTAAAGCCCTTAGGGTAGATTGCCATCAATTTCTTTTGGTTATTATTCATTAATTCTGACTCCATCCTTAGCTGAATTTATAGGTATTTTTTCGCTTTTGAGAAATACTGGTTTCCAAAATTTTGCGACTCGAAGGATGTGCTGGTTTTAGATAAGAAATAAATTAAGGAGAAACTTGTACTTTGCTTATAAGCCTAAGCACTATAAAATGGGTAACTCAAATGAAAGAGATTCATGAAACATAATGCTAGCTATTTGTTTATGGTCAATCTCTTTAATTAATTACGCCACTCTCTTTCCTGATTGTTTATCGTTCTTTATCCGATTTATAGCCTTACAGGGTTAATCAACACCATTTTAATCGAACTAAAAAGCGTTACTCAGTAAATTCATTTGATGCTTTTAGTCTAATTTATTAAATGCCTAAAATTAATTTTTATTTCCTTTTTGAGCAAATACTTTTCGAAAACGCCCTCTACAGAAATAGAAATCGCCGATCTAACAAGTTTATTGTCCACCAATGATCATTATGTTTGGCCTTAATTTCCTAATTATTGTGCTACCACTCTATTTCTTGCCTTTAGCTTTAATTTGTTTAGTTCGCCCAATAAGACTAGGCAATTAAAGCCAAATACAAATGAAAAACATTGGCCGACTTTATGAAATAAATTAAATTCTAAAAAAAGAATACCAAATCATTAATTACATAAATCTTTTTAGTCATTTCTAATAGATTATCTTTAGTTTGGTTGTATCCTTGGGTTTTAATCCTCATTTGTATCCAAGTTTTATGCTTCTAAGATATATTTGGATAAATGCAAATTAAACAACGGAAAAAGCAATGTTTCAGTTTATTTTTAACCAAGAAGCAATAAATGACCAAAACAGAAAACAATTGATTAATAACTTCATCTTTGATTATTTTTAATAATCAAAGATGAAGTTTCTAAAAATAGATTCTAGGATGTTTTAAAAATGCGGTTCTAGTGACTTTTTGAGTCGAGCCAAGGAGACTGGCATTATAAATTAGAGTGGAGCAAGTCAGTAGAAACATTAAAATTAGCCTAAATCTAGTTATTATTTATATTCTTAGCACAAGTTTTTAATTTGTTTTACCCGTAAAATTTTAGTCACGTTACCAAAAAATAACTTAATTTTAAAACTTATAATGGATTTTTGCTGACTATAAAATTCTATAAATGTTTTATTGATCAATTTTTACGACAATCATGAATTCCATAGTCCCGCTTTTGATCTTTTTATACCAAATAACCTTCATAATACACATACAAGTGCCTTTCTTGATATGATCCTCATCAAATTCTACTTCCATAGAGCCTACCAAGTCATGATTTTCTTCATCGACAAAATCCATGACTGAGACCTTCTTATAAACATGGACATCTACATCTTCAGCTATAACAGCTCTAGCATTTTTACCGACCTTTACATTTCCATATGTATATCATGTTCATTGAAATAAATAAATGGCTTTATAGTATTGTTTATATCGATATTCAATTCGATATTAAACGATTTGTATATGTAATAAAGATCATTGTGTTTTCTATGCATATGATGCCTGTGATGTACTTTTAGTTCTTGACTCGGACTTATGCAGTTATAATATTTGTCTAATGGCTCTCTGCTATAAACCAATCCTAAGAGATGAAGTTTCATTCTTAAATTTCGAACTTATTTCTGCGCACACAAAAGAATAAGATTTGGATTTCAAAAATATTTTGCTTATCTCGATGAAATTGTACATGATCGATTAAAAGGCGACAAAACATCATAAATTTATATGGACCCCAAATCTTAGTATGTTGCGACATACTTTAAAGAGAATCCCGAATTTAATCAAGCAAAATATTGCAAAGTAGTCTTCTTTTTAGCCATAACCTCTTGAATAGCCTCCAAGAAATCTTCATGGCCTAAAACGGTAGCCCCTCTTCTAAGAGCAATCATACCAGCTTCAACACAGACTGCTTTACATTGGGCAGCATTAAACTCTTCACAAGCCCTAGAAAGCTCATCGAAGTTTGGAATTTTATCAGGATCGTCTGAGAGGGCCATCTTTCTGGAATGAATTTGGAGGATACGAGCTCTAGCTTCTTCATTTGGGAGCGGAAACTCGATCTTTCTATCTAATCTACCAGATCTCAAAAGAGCTGGGTCCAAGATATCGATACGATTAGTAGCAGCTATAACTTTGACTCGATCATCTGAGCTAAACCCATCCAATTGATTGAGTAATTCCAACATAGTTCTCTGAACCTCTCTATCCCCCGATTTATCACTATCAAAGCGTTTCGTTCCAATAGCATCCAATTCATCAATAAATATTATAGTAGGCGCCTTCTCTTTTGCTAAATTGAATGCGTCTCTAACAAGTTTCGCACCATCTCCGATGAACATTTGAACCAACTGAGGGCCAGCAAGTTTGAGATAAGTGGATTGTGTTTGAGCAGCACAAGCCCGAGCTAAAAGTGTTTTACCAGTACCCGGAGGCCCATACATCAAAACACCTTTGGGCGGCTTAATACCGAGATTTTTAAATCTTTCTGCATGCGTCATAGGCAAAACGATGGCTTCAACTAATTCCTCTATTTGTTTATCTAAGCCACCAATATCGTTATAATCTTCTGTTGGCTTCTCATCGACTTCCATGGCTTTCACTCGGGAATCGTATCTATGTTTATTGAGCCAAATAGTGGGTTACTCTGCAGGTAATGTCTCTAATACTAAATAAGAATCTTTGTTCACCCCAATGAGATCACCGGGTTTCAAAGTTGCTGGATCAACGAGGCCTATTAAAGGTAGGAAGATAGTCTACAATTTAAATTAGTTAATTACTTGTCTCGTTGATGTCTTTATTACCGCACATTGACCCTTTCGAGTGTCATTTAAATCGACATTAGAACCTTCTTGCTCTTCTTCACCAAGAGGATCTATATCCAACAACTAAAACATCAACATCGAAAAGATACCTCGACAATATTACCGACCAAATAGGGTAGTTGCTTATTCATTTCAATTTTCTCCTTATTATCTTTAATCTTTTCTAATTGAGCTTGATTTTCATGTTGTAACCTTTGTATCTCGCTATTCATCATTTTTATCTCATTTTCTAATAACTTACTTCGGTTTTTAATCTCAGAATTGCTCGCTCTAGCTATTTCCACTCCTAATTCTTCATCGGTTATGTCTTCCATTGCGTATGAATTTTCTGAAAAATCCTCTGACGAAATTATTTCAGTTTGGTGGTCAGTTGAATGAAATGGTAATACAGCAAAATTGAAAAATACAAGACATGTCTCAAATTAGGCTGTGTTATTTATTTATCCTATCTAAGGGACAACCATTCCGTTTTAGAGGCGAAACAAGTGTCATCTACCTTCTGATATCAGGACATTGCCCAAAATTTTTTATAAAACTGATCTATTGAAAAGTTAGATATTCATGATCTTTGGGTTTATTCTTGATAAACGTCAGTTAAACCCTGTAGAAGCAGGCTTCCTAAGGAGTAAAATAACACTTAAAGATAAACAAAGAAATATGTATTATTCTACAAATTCCTCAACAATAAAACGATCTTTATTAATTAAAGATTATTATCAAACAAATTGGATCAATTTCTCTGTTGACTCAAAGTCACAATGGCGAAATGACCCTAAATGCAAATATTTCAGGAGGAGGAGATATAAATAACCTAAAAAAATTAGATAATGTAAAATAAATGAGCGAAATATTAACCAGGAGGATCAAACGACTGCCAAAATCTAGCGAATTCAAAAAGCCCTCCCATCCCGCACATCAACGACATACTAATGTATTAGAGCCTGTTTATGAAGACCCTATAAGCGAAATAGATCACTTTTTCGTGAATTATCTTGCAACCCATCGTAATATTGTCATAACGAAATCTTATTATGATAACAATCTAGCTTCGAAATTATTGGAACCCCCAGGTTATAAAATCGTTAAAGAGAAGTATTCTTTGGATTATATTGAATCCCAAAGTTGGAGAAAGAAGCTCAAGAATAAGGTTAGAAAGCTCTTGAATTTTTAATAATTTATTACATATCTATTGGTTTATTTATTAGATGCATATTTTTTTACACAAGCTAGATATCAAAAATGGAGTATAAAAAGATATTTAATAAAATCGCTAACTATGATGCTTCTCCTTGATTTTTTTGATAGATTCCTTTTTCAAACTTTCCAAATCCACATGCTTTTCTCTATCAGCCTTAACAGCAGACTCAGATTCCGTTGCAATTTCAGATTTCCATTCATTTTCTTTCACTTTTTTGATACTTTTCTCCACCTTTTGTACGAAATCTCTTCTTAATTGAGTGAATAATCTTGCTCTGTTCATTTTACCCAGGCTGAGTAAAATTTCGGTTTATATAGTCGCCCATGACATCATTATGATTTTGGTTTCACTTCATTCCGGTTCTTTGTTGTGTCCTTATCTCTTTGTTTCAATTATTGCAAACGATGATCTTTTTGGCGTCAGTCCTGCTATGATCTGCATGAAAAAGCATAGTCAAGGAACCCGAATCTTAAAATGTGCATAGAGGCAAAATAAATGAAATAATTGCCATTATTCTACTAATATTAAATAAATTTTGATATTTTGCCCATTTAATTTGTCCACAGGTCAATTAATTATACGCTCATGAACTTAATCGAGTCCTCGTCCTTTAAATACCGAGTTTAAAATATACACTCAATTATGGATTTGGGGTTAAGAATACAAGAATTCGATGGTCAATATTTTTATTATGAACATGATAGTAAAATCAACCTCGATCGAATTCGTGAGATTGTTGATGAATTACAGAGGAAACAAGAGAACCATAGATTGGCTTTATTAAAATTCAAAGAAAAGCTGGATAAAAATGATTTGATTATTTATAAATAAATTTACCTGTTTTAGTAATAAATATTCTTTATATTCTCTCTCATTTGCTTTCGCAATTTTCTAAGTCTTCGTTTACTAATCAAATGTCCATTTTCATAACACGTTTCTTTGCCATTGACAGTGTTGCAGCTCAAAATAGTGAAAGAACTGGTATCAGAGTCGGAAGAACCAGAATATTCGTAATTAGAGTAACTGTTTTGACCCTGTTGTGACTGATCAGTAGGATTAAGAGGAACACCATTCTCGTAGCATTGAGTTACACCATTTACTGTAGTACAACTATAGCTGTAGCTAGATGAGAGACTGAGCACACTAGATATAAGTATAAGTACGGAAAACATTTAAATACTCCCTCGAGATAAGTTGCTATTTATATTCCCTAATGTTTATTGTTTCATTCATTGTCTCAACCCAAGTCCAATATAAACATAGGGGGCAAATTTCTAAAAATAATTATACTTGTTTAAAATTTTATTTGAACCTATAATTGAACGTGTTTATTACCTTTATATTACACTCCATATGTGATCAAATTCAGACCTACATTGGCAAACTGGGGCTTGGAGTGTCTCACGACTTCCTTACCCAAAAAGGCAGAAACTGCATCTAAATGAGACGTGTTTTAATCCAAAAAATATTGCACATGAATTCTTATTGGACAAGGCGGTTTTTGATTTTTAAAATAAGCTTTCTAATTGAAATGGTCAAAAATAATTAAAAACTTTCTCGAGGAAAATGAAAGGCCATAAATGAATATCCAAAAATATAGCTACATCAGAGACCTCCAAAGGCTTTGGCTCACAGAGCCAACTTTGGAGGTTTTAATAATTTAAAGGGCCGCAAAGTATTTGTATAAAAAGTTTTTTGATTTTAATATTTTGAATCTGAAAGCAAGGTTCGTAATATCTTGTTCATAAATTGATTATTTGACTTCTTCAAAGGATACAAAATATCATTAAATTAGGATCTATGTCCATTTTGAAAAATTTCATAGCTAAAATACTCGCATCTGTAAGGACCAAAAAACATTAACAATTAAAAGCGAGTCTTAAATATTATAATGAATTTGGGAAAACATTCAAAAAATTGAAACAACCTTTTTATTGAATTATTTTGATTCCTATATTCATATTATCTAATTTTGGCAGCAATTGTAGTCAAATTTTCAGGACTCTATCATACAGCTTTGAATAAATTTATCTATATGGCACAAAATTTTTGAAGCCTCGGTTATAATTCTTTCATATTAATGCATCACAGTGAAAATAGGTTGAGGAAGAAACTAAAATTGCAAGAATTATAACTAACAGATATTTTATGGATAGTAAAGTTGATAAATACATAAAGTTATTTTCATTCTTACTATTTTATTTATTCAAGAAACTAAATTTCCTCGACCAATTAGAATAGATTTATGTTTCAAAAATTTTGTCACATGGGACAAAATTTTTGAAGCCTTGGTTATAATTCCAAATAGAACTTTTGCAAAAAATGAATTGCATTATAATCATAAATACAATTTTATACAAGAAAATATTCTTTTCTTAAAATTTATTGGATTTGATTTGATATTTCTCCAGTTAATTCTTTGTCTTATAAATAGGATTGAATTAAATTGATGTGAAAAAATGAAAGAGAATCTAGGCCAAAATTTATCAAAAAAAATAAAGGGCTTGCTATTGTTCTTATTAGATAAAGATGAGTGAAGTCTATAAGGAATTGAAAGCAAAAAACCATAAATCATGTTTTATTAATCAAAGTATACATGAAATATTGAAAGCTAGAGTCAGATAGTTGCTAGAATGTAGATTAGTTAGGAGTACTTATATATGGCTTAGTACTACCTATTTAATCATACTCCTTATACTGTTTTTAAACCTGTTTTCATTTATACATAAAATAAAAATTATATTTAAATCTATTTTTCAAAAAGAATAGAAAAATCTTTCGAAAATTTTTTGCCATATGGCACGAAATTTTTGAAGCCTCGGTTATAATTCTTTCATATTAGTGATCATAGTGAAAATAGGTTGAGGAAGCATCTAAAATGGCAAGAAATATAGCTAAGAGATATTTTATGGATAGTAAAGTTGATAAATACATAAATTTATTTACTATTTTATGCATTCAAGAAACTAAAATTCCTCGACCAATTAGAATAGAGTTATGTTTCAAACATTTTGTCCTATATTGTCGTAAAACGACAAAATATAAAGAGTAAAAATATATATGGCCATTTTGTCGTAAAAAGACCATTATTTTATTATTTGAAAAAAAATTGGACAAGTTGTGATAAAGATAAAAGCCTACTGTATTAGGCCACCGAATAATCGGATCCGTCAACTTGAATGTTGTGCAGTCGGTAAGGTGCCACTATGCTCAAACGAGACTCTTAGTAGTATAGGTTCCTACTCATTCGCTACAAACAGATGAACTTCCTAATGACAGAAAACTCGAAGTTTTTTTTACATCGAATCTATCACAGTACTCGTGATTTTACTTGGATTCGACTTCTATTTATACTTTTCGCACATAAAGAGTGGATAATTGGTTTGAAATCAATTATTGGCGCATTGATGATTCTGAAACAACTTAATAAGGATACATAAAAGTACGGAGCATGATGAATTAAGATGCATAAAATTGTGGATACAACTTATAAGCATGTATAAAGAGGCGATATTAATTAATAAGCATACATAGATGGTCTTAGGCTAACTAATAACAATGCATGAATATGTATAAGTAATTATATTGAACTGAAACAAAAATTCATGCAAACAAATAATTAAATGAAATTTATAAAGGCCCAGCAAATAATGAATGGGGACGGGAAATGAGGAGAATAAAGAGAACCCAGACAAGATAACAGTCTTTTTCCTATAAATAGGTTTTTGTTTGCAATAAACATCATCTTCTACTAAATTAAAGTAAAATGAAAGCATAATCAACCGAAATAAATGATGCAACAATTCCTGATATGAAACTCTTTACAAAAAGATTCAAAATAATAGAAAACATCAGGAAGCTGCATTTAAATGCCAAAATAAACCAAAAAAGTAATATATTGTCTGTTCTGGCTTATAAAAGCTTAAAAGGGCTTTTAAGAAAAATGAAAGTCAATCTTTCTGATTCACAGTTGACAATTGCAAGAAATAAAAGAAAAGAAGGTAGAATATCTTTAGATAATTATCAGCGCTATGTTCCTTATAGTAAAAGAAAATTAGATCAAGGTGTAGTGGGTAAAATAATTGAATATCTAAATAAGTATTCGAGGGAATCCCCGGATGAGAATGGTGTAAAATATTTGGAAAAATCAAAAAGGGAGATCTATAGATCATATATAAATGATGGTAATTT
>NIPM01000575.1:1108-17642 GCA_002738285.1 Holacanthella duospinosa
TGAGATTTTAGACGTTATGATGCCATTAACATTTTAAAATTCTCGAAAGTAGATACATTATCGTTACTTCCGATTATTTGTCCTTTTTGAATCATACGAATATTTTCTATACCAGCAATAGTAATCTTAGCACTGCGAAAACTCTTGAACCCAAGCGTTGGCTTAGTTCGTTTTTTAATAAATCTATGATCTTGCTCTATCAGATTGTTTAGATATTTATTTTGGAGTATTTTTATCTTTGGTTCTTGAGGTAAGTTTTTATTAAACTCGGTGAGAGCAGAAGTATTACTGCCACTCTTATCTATTACTATTTTTTTAGGCATGACATTATGCCTAAAGGCTTTCTTAAAAAACGCCTTAGCAGCTGCAGCATCCCTACGTTTTCTTAGTAAGAACTCAATAGTATCGCCACAAGAGTCAATTGCTCTATATAGATATATCCATTTACCATTGACCTTAATATAGGTCTCGTCCATTCTCCAGCTATTGCCAACCACTTTCTTACGTTTCCTTACCTCTTTATCGATTAAAGGAGAAAACTTAATCAACCATCTTTGTAAAGTAGCGTGATCTATTTTAGCTCCTCTGATACTTGCCATTTCTTCAAGCTCTCTATAACTTAATGAAAATCTACACTTCATATACACAAATAACATTATTATCTCAGGGGAAGAACAAAATCCTTTGAAATGTCTTAACAGTTTTGGTGATATATGGAATGGCATGTTGCTAATTTTTCGCTCCTTATACTATATCACTTCACTTGGCAATAGATGCGACAGAACCTATTTAATTGCATTTTTATCTCCTATATTTTTCTTATATTAAATATAGGCCTTACTAAAATTTACACAATTATTGCAAAAGGCTCTATCGAAAGCAACTATAAATTAGCTTTAAGTTTTAAGCTACCTTGGTAGGCATAATATTTTTTAGCAAGATAAGTATCAACACCAACACCAAATTCTAATGGACCTCGTTTGGCAGCCACACTACAACCTATATTATATAATGTTTTGCTTGGTTTATATTGTTTAATAGGTAATGGTTCAGTAATACCTTGTAACCTTGTATCTGTGCGTCCTGTTTTACTTTTAAAGTCATAATCTAGATACGCATGTATCTCAGGTGTAAACAGCCATCTCTTGTATTGTTTATTGATACCACTTCTTATACCTAAGATTCCCTCAAATTTTTCATATCTTACTTTAGATACTGATAGATTCTGGAAATATGTTCCTACTTCTTGATATCCTTTATCTTTAAAACATGAATATCTTAAACCACCCACAGGACTCAAGGATATATTATTATTAGCAAGTGCAAAATTATATCCTTCCAGTATTTGAGTGCTATATCCTCTAGACTTATATTTACCTACTGCAGTTTCCATGCCGTTACATATCTGATGCTGTGAGTAATTACTTACGCTTGTATTAGCATATGATAATATAGCTTCGGTATACCATGGTGTCTGCTTGTCACTGTAAGATCCATATAAAGAGAAGAGATTTGTATGATTCTTTGTTCTATCTCCAGTTTTAAGGTGATTATAGCTTAGCTTATTAAATACTTTCCCATATGACAAACCCAGGAAGTAGTTATCATCTAATATAGTGTCAACTCCAAATAATACTCCATTTAACCTAGAGTTATAACCACTTATGCCTTCTGATGATTTTTGTGTACCTTTACTATATACAGGACTTACCCATGCTCCATATGCACGTGTATCATCATTACTACCAGCACTAATAGGAGTCATTCTTTTGTTAATCTCATTAATATTAGAATAAGAGATTATCCTTACTTGTTGATGATAATCATTAGCGTGCGGAGGTATGGCAGTAATAACTCTATCTATAGTCTTCTTTGCTTCATCTGATGTGGACATACCAAGATTATCTAGAAATACTACAGCATCACTTAATACACTAGTATCAATATTTAATAATTGCTGCACAAATGTATATTCATTAGCGTTTAGATGATTATTAAGAGAAGTATACCAATTATTTAAATCATTACGTAATATTTCCTCATGTTGAGACTTAATATGTAATACTAGACCATCTTTAATAGTATATTCTATGAAGCGATTATTTGCATCCCTCATTACTTCAACTTTAGACATATTAGGTGGAGTAATTGTTGGAACTGAAGTAGTGACAGCTACCTCATCTTGTGTACTTTGATTTGCCGTATTTAATTTCCATACCTGCTGGGGTATATTCTGTAAGCTATCTACCTGCCGGCGTATACGGTCAGTATTATCCTCTAAGTTCTTTACCTGCTGGGGTATATTCTGTAAGCTATCTACCTGCTTGCCTATACTGTCAGTATTATCCTCTAAGTTCTTTACCTGCTGGGGTATATTCTGTAAGCTATCTACCTGCTTGCCTATACTGTCAGTATTATCCTCTAAGTTCTTTACCTGCTGGGGTATATTCTGTAAGCTATCTACCTGCTTGCCTATACTGTCAGTATTATCCTCTAAGTTCTTTACCTGCTGGGGTATATTCTGTAAGCTATCTACCTGCTTGCCTATACTGTCAGTATTATCCTCTAAGTTCTTTACCTGCTGGGGTATATTCTGTAAGCTATCTACCTGCTTGCCTATACTGTCAGTATTATCCTCTAAGTTCTTTACCTGCTGGGGTATATTCTGTAAGCTATCTACCTGCTTGCCTATACTGTCAGTATTATCCTCTAAGTTCTTTACCTGCTGGGGTATATTCTGTAAGCTATCTACCTGCTTGCCTATACTGTCAGTATTATCCTCTAAGTTCTTTACCTGCTGGGGTATATTCTGTAAGCTATCTACCTGCTTGCCTATACTGTCAGTATTATCCTCTAAGTTCTTTACCTGCTGGGGTATATTCTGTAAGCTATCTACCTGCTTGCCTATACTGTCAGTATTATCCTCTAAGTTCTTTACCTGCTGGGGTATATTCTGTAAGCTATCTACCTGCCGGCGTATACGGTCAGTATTATCCTCTAAGTTCTTTACCTGCTGGGGTATATTCTGTAAGCTATCTACCTGCTTGCCTATACTGTCACTATTATCCTCTAAGTTCTTTACCTGCTGGGGTATATTCTGTAAGCTATCTACCTGCTTGCCTATACTGTCAGTATTATCCTCTAAGTTCTTTACCTGCTGGGGTATATTCTGTAAGCTATCTACCTGCTTGCCTATACTGTCAGTATTATCCTCTAAGTTCTTTACCTGCCGGCGTATACGGTCAGTATCCTGCCTTAATTTAGTTACCTCATNGTCAGTATTATCCTCTAAGTTCTTTACCTGCCGGCGTATACGGTCAGTATCCTGCCTTAATTTAGTTACCTCATCTTGTGTACTTTGATTCACCTTCTCTAAGTTGAGTATCTTATTGATATTTTTAGTTGAAGTTGAATAGTCTAAGTCCTGTGTATTTGAACTAGCCTCTGCCGTTCCTATGAGGGCCTGTTCCCTACGCTCGCGATCATCAGATTGATCATTAAGATTTCGATGATGGTCTCGAACATTCAATAACGAAGGCACTGAAATACCAGGCTTACCCCTCCCTGCTCCATAAGCATTATTTATACCAACAATAACTGTCATTATATTAAAAGTTATCAGTAAATTTTTTGTAATACTTTTGATTTTATTATTAATAATACACTCTAGTGACGAATTGAGCATTCTCATATGTTCCTCCTTGATCTTGTATATTAATTACATGGCACCTATATTTAATACAGTTCATTTAATAGCTAATGTTACGCAGGAAGGGTTTTGTCGTCTCTATGAGTTAGATTTAGTGCCTATAATTTGCCCTTTTTGAATCATTCTAATATTCTATTGTATTACCATCAATATCTACAGCTCTATATAAATACATAGATTTACCATTTACTTTAAATATAAGTTTCATCCATTCTCCATCTGCTTCCTACAGACTTCTTTCTTTTTTATGCCATTATCTATCCAAGTTTTACTTCTTTTTCAAGCTATTTTTATCCTTGATTAATCTATATGCAACAAAACCCTTTTTCTCTACAGATTGATTTGGCCTATTTTCTTTCTTCTTCATATTAGCCTCATGTAAGTTGTTTTTTTAATAATTGTATCTTATTACTTTTTTCAACTTACACAAAGAATCTGACAGACTCATAATTCAGGATTATAGAGCCAATAAAGTTGAAGATCTCCTCCCCTGGAATATTATACTAGATTAAACTTATAAATCTATACCGCCTTTACCAGACGCTTACCTCTAATGGAATCTTTGAAACTAATTTACTTAACTTGACGGCGCCCTTTAGCCTATTGTTCTTGAGATATTAACAAGCAGTTTTATACCAGGCTTAAACAAGATTGTTTCATTCCTATTACCGGTGTTAGTCCATTATAGATTTTAATACGATAAAGATGATGATTTACTACGTCCTTTAGAATGGATTGACGGCGTAGATGTATTATTAGTATTATGTGAACTCTTATCTAAACCATGTTGTATCTTCTTTGCAATGTTTTGAACTTTAGAGATACTTACCTCATCACTTATTCTCTCTTGTACTTTAGAAAAATCAACATGGTGACCCTTATTTTTTGTTACTGCTTGTACCATTTCTTTATATTTTCCTTGAGTTATCGGCAAACTATATACTTTATCTCCATGTTCAATATAACCTATAGAGTTGTCATCTGTACCATTAAATTTAATTGGTATTGGATGACTAATTTCTTTGATCTCTCCTGCTTCATAGTGAGCAGTAAAATAACTAGCCATACTCTTTGGAGGCCTATTACCATCTTCATCTAATACTACCATTGAAAAATGCATCGTTTCTTTAGCATCCATCTTGGCTGGAAAGTCTATAGTTCTGTAACTCTCTAGCTTCACCTCCTCTCCATTTTCTTTGGTAATGAATTCATTAATTTTATGAGTAGTTTCTGCTAAAGTACATATTTTTTCACCATTATTATTCTTGATTACTGTTTCTTTAACATTTTCTCCAACATTTCCTGAACTATCCCATTTTAATGATTGTAGCTGATCTTTACATTTTTCATGAATATTTTGATAGCCTGATATTTCAATATCTTTTAGTTCTGCTTTTGCTTCTTGCATAGCCTTCTTTACTAAATCACTATTAGCAGAATTTTTTAAAAATACTTGGAATTTTTCATCATTATTGAATGCATCAAGCTTATCTGGAGCATATTTTATTGTATAATTTCTTAATACATTTCTTTGCTTTTCTAAAATTTCTGCTCTGATAAGGTCTGTTATGTTGAATTGTGTGCAAGAATCGTTTACTGGAGATACTGAAGATGTTAAAGGTTGTGTATTTGGAATATCTTGTGATTTTTTTGAAGTCGATAGATTAAGTTGCTGGTGCTTATTATCAAGAGCCACTTCTTCTTCTTTTTGTAATTCCTTTGCAATAGAAGAATTAAGTTGTTGATGTTTGTTATCACGAACAACTGTCTTCTTCTGCCTGAAAGAGGTAATTTTATTCATTAAAGCTTTTGCACCTTTCACAAGGTTATGTGGTCCTATTAACCCTACAATTCCAGTAACTCCAAGTATAACCGGTCCTACAATCGGTATTGGCATAGCAGCACCCAACGCAATAGTGATAAGCATACCCGTTCCCGCTCCAAAGAACGAACCTAATAAACGATTTCCTAAAAAATTCATTCCTTTCTCAATTCTTCTATCTAAATCGGTCTTAGAGTTTTCGCGGATTATTCTCTCTTCCTCCTCTCTTCGCATTCTTGCTTCTATTACTCTTCCTGATTCTTGTTTCATAGTATACTCATTAAGATTTATTAATTTATGCAGGTTAAGACTCAAAAACTCTACAAATGCTAGTTTAGGATAAGAAAACCTTGAAATTGCCTTATATTAGTACTAGATCACTCATCTTTTATTGCTGCTTTATAGACTTTAGTCTTTGTTACACTAGTATCATAGCACCACAAATTGATGTAGAACAAATTATTTCATCAGGTATATCATCTATAGTATAAAAATAGTATTTGTTTGGTTCTGTCGAAGCTGAGAAATAATATTACCCAATTATCAGTAATTAGAAAAATAATATCTGATATTAAAAATAGCTACCAATTATTAATTGGAAATCTGAAGATGCCTCATTAAAATCCTATTCCATATAGATAAACTAGAAATAATCACATACTATATACATATATCTTACCTTATTTTGTATGTCCGTGCAAATTAATACGGTACTTTCTAGCATATTTTTTGATTACTTTAGGAGCTCAGACTTGTTTTGCATCTGATATGCCACAACTAATACACAAAGTTGAAAGAGAGGGTAATCCTCCCCAAAAACAATCGACAAAAGGAGTAGAATTTTCTAGAAATAAAAAAGGAGATTCTATAAATGACAATATCAAAACACAGTGATAGCCAAATCATGTCTATCTTAAAGCAGGCGAGCAGTGGCATGCCTGTAGCGTCTACTGAGAGAGCACAAAACATGGCTCTGTCGCATCTATAAATGAAGTATGACAATATACACGGACACTGAGATTTTAGACGTTATGATGTGTAGTAGTTGACATTTGATCTTACATTTAATAAAAATAATGTATTAAAAAATACAGATAAAAAAATGGAAGGTCACAATGAATCTAAATCAAAAAATAATAAAGCCAAAAATAGGTTTACTAGAACTCGCTAAGAGTCTTGGTAGTATATCGTCCGGGTTCTGTCGCATCTATTGCCAAGTGAAGTGATATATAGTATAAGGAGCGAAAAATTAGCAACATGCCATTCCATATATCACCAAAACTGTTAAGNCGATAATTTTACAGATTTTTTTGAAGCAGTAAGTTATAGTTTGGCAATAGCTTAATGGATTATGCTGTACTGCAAACCTTCTAGCTCATATTTGGAACTGCTGGTCACCCAATTCTTATCTGCGTAACATGAGTTAATAATTTATGCATATGTGAGTAATATAATACACTCTCTATGAAATATTATCTATAATTATACCAAATACTCTAAAAATAATCGACTCAAGCAAAANATGGCATCATAACGTCTAAAATCTCAGTGTCCGTGTATATTGTCATACTTCATTTATAGATGCGACAGAGCCCAATATAATACACTCTCTATGAAATATTATCTATAATTATACCAAATACTCTAAAAATAATCGACTCAAGCAAAANAATATAATACACTCTCTATGAAATATTATCTATAATTATACCAAATACTCTAAAAATAATCGACTCAAGCAAAAATAATCTATAGCTTTATTACCATAGTTACTTTACTTTGTGTAGGCTAAAATTATGGTAATAAAAAATATTGTATTTGATATAGGTAACGTACTACTCAGGTGGGACCCTTTATATATTGTTACTAAGAATTTTCCTGATGTAACTAATCCAGTACCGCTAGCACGTCAAATCTTTGAATCTGATATCTGGCGAGATCTTAATTTAGGTAAAATTACTGAAGAAGAGGCAATTAAGTTATACTCCAATAATTTAGAAGAAATTACAGTACAACAATTCACTGATTTAATGAAAACAGTAAAGAATTCTCTAACACCTGTTACAGGTTCTTTAGAACTATTAAAAAATATTCATAATGCTAAAATTTCTCTTTATTCAATTACTGATAATGTTCACGAGATTATATCTTTTCTTAGAAAAAAATATGACTTTTTGAAAATATTTTGTGATATCATCGTATCTGCAGACATTGGTGTCTTAAAACCTTCAAAAACTATTTATCTACATTTAATTAATAAATATCAATTAATTCCAAGCGAGACGGTATTTATTGATGATCTTGCTAAAAATGTTGAAGGAGCAAAATTAGTTGGAATGCATGGTATTCACTTTAGTACCGCGCATGAATGTCACATAAAATTAAAACAGTTAGGTGTAAACATTTAATAATGGAACATAAAAAAATGCAGTATTCAGGTACAGAAACTAATACTTTTTTAACTAAGGCGCAAAAAGAAGCAATTGGATTATTATCAATAGGAACATTCCTGGAGTATTTTGATTTAATGCTTTATATACATATGGCTGTATTATTAAATGAATTATTTTTCCCCAAAGCAGACCCACATACTGCCGCTCTATTTTCAGCTGCAGCTTTTTGTTCTACTTATCTTTTAAGACCTTTTGGTGCTCTAATTTTTGGATGGATTGGTGATAATATAGGGCGTAAGAATACAGTTGTAATCACAACTTTGATGATGTCCGTTTCTTGTATTGTAATGGCAAATCTCCCAACTTATGCTGAGGTTGGTATGACAGCTACTTACATTGTAACAATTTGTAGAATGATTCAAGGTATGACATCGATGGGAGAAGTGGTAGGGGCAGAGCTATATCTCACTGAAATTACAAAACCCCCAATACAATATCCGGCTGTAACGTTAGTGGCTCTTTGTTGTATTTTGGGAGGAACTGTTGCGTTAGGGGTAGCTTCGTTGGTAACGTCATATGGATTAAATTGGCGATTAGCATTTTGGGTTGGAGCTGGCGTAGCATTGGTGGGTGCTATTGCTAGGACAGCACTTAAAGAAACTACAGAATTTGTTAATGCCAAACGGCAAATAAATATGATACTAGAATGTAATAATGCAGGCAAAAATAAAATCATTTTTGATCATCCGATATATAATGTTAAAACAAACAAAAAAACTATTGCAGCAGTATTCTTAATTCACTGTGCTTATCCAGTGTGTTTTTACTTTACTTACATTCATTGTGGTAGCATATTAAAGACAGTTTTTAACTATAGTGCTGAACAAGTTATTCATCAAAATTTTATCGTATCTATAGTAGCTCTAATGGGTTGTGCTGTCGTTGCTTCTTTAAGTTNACAAGTTATTCATCAAAATTTTATCGTATCTATAGTAGCTCTAATGGGTTGTGCTGTCGTTGCTTCTTTAAGTTATTATATTAATCCTATAAAGATACTTAAAGTTAAATTGAGGGTCTTCTTAGGCATGGTCATTATAACCCCATATCTCTTGAATAAAGTTACTGAACCTTTTTATTTTACTTTGATCCAATCACTATTTGGAGTATTGTTATTATATCATGCTCCGGCAACTTCTTTGCTTTATAAGCATATTCCTGTCCTAAAAAGATTTATGTGTGGTGGGCTAACTTATGCGATGTCTCGTACTATGATGCACGTCATTACTTCCTTCGGATTAGTGTACTTGACGGAGTATTTAGGTCACTATGGATTATTAATAATAATTATTCCAATAGTTTTAGGATTTGCTTTTGGAGTATATCATATTGAGAAATTGGAGAAAGAATATATGTGCTCTGTTGACGGTTATTAATCCTTGAGTTACGGAGTCTATGCTGTGATACAAAATTCTATCTATTAGGCATACGCTTCAAGTTAAGTCATAATTGTTAATAATTTTAGTATCAGTAAATCTCGCAGTTAATATTTTGTAATTAATAAAAAAGGCNGTTAAGTCATAATTGTTAATAATTTTAGTATCAGTAAATCTCGCAGTTAATATTTTGTAATTAATAAAAAAGGCTCTGTCGCATCTATAAATGAAGTGTAGAAGTCAAGATTTAATCTTACAGGCACTATAAAAATTATATCTGAATGTCTGACAAGTTATGCTTGTNGTTAAGTCATAATTGTTAATAATTTTAGTATCAGTAAATCTCGCAGTTAATATTTTGTAATTAATAAAAAAGGTATTATGCCTAAAGGGACTGATCAGAATCTGGAAACAAATCAGCAGCCATCTCCTCGTGTAACTCGTAGCAGAGCAAGAAACCAAGCCCAGATAAATGCCGCTTCCTCTTCTAATGTCAATCTTGGCAATGAAGGTAATATTACAGTAAAGGCAAAAACTGGTGTATCTAGTCAACGATCAGCCTAGGTTGAAGATGGTACTAGTGCCACTATGACTGTATTCACAAAGCCTGCAGGAAAAGCAAAGAAGGTAATACCAAAAATAATGATTCTGTCATGGAGGTGAAGCTGCGGTTAGTGAAAAACCTAATGAACCTGATGTGATAACAGAATTTGACAGTTGTTTAGATGCTAGTAGTCTACAAAGGCCTAATAGAAAGACAAGAAAGTGTGTTTTATCCGGCTTTGTTCGGAAGGGTATTTGTTGGTCTTTTTTGGACGTAACATGTGTGATTTGTACACATTATTACAATCTGGTTGTCAGATAAAGTTGTAACTTTCTAGGTTGTAGAAGTCAAGATTTAATCTTATAGGCACTATAAAAATTATATCTGAATGTCTGACAAGTTATGCTTGTCAGATAAGTATTCAAGATATAAGATTTCATTATTTTTTTCAACAGCTAACTTTTTACTATCCATAAAAGTCTGCATAGGTGTTTTACCATAGCAATATTTACCGGAATGAGGTCTTTCATTATTATAATATTCTAACCAAATATCAAGGTCTAGTTGTAGATCATCAAGATCAGTATAAATCTTTTTACGCATAGCTGTATCAAAGAATTCTTGTGTCATAGTTTTATTAAAACGTTCACACATACCATTTGTTTGAGGAGAATATGCTTTAGTAGTGGTATGTTCAATGCCCTCAATGCTTAAGAACAATTCANCTCTTATTCTTAGTGCGTATGGATATGGCTTACTCATTGCTAGTAATAAATTTTATTTACTTATAGCTTATTACTTTTAGTTATAATGTCAATAGCTTAATGGATTATGCTGTACCTGAGAATTTAGTTGATAATGTTGAAGAAATAGCTACCAAATTTGGGTATCATAAGATACCTATTTATTGCAATAAGCACCTTGATAAAACATTACAAAACCTAGATTTAGCATGGAATGAAACTAATGCAAATATTGATAATGGTACTAATAATGGTTTAGAAATAACTAAGGATGAAGAGGGTACTATATCTTGGAAATTACTTTATGAAGCTAAAGAAAAATTAGATGATTCATTTTTTAGTAACTTACCAAAGATTGAGATCACTGATTTACTTAAATTTATTGGTGACCGTATGCATTTATGGAATGGATTTACTCATATCAAACATAGATATATTAAACGTAAGAAACCAGTAGTATCGGCAGTAAGTGCATGTCTATTGTCAGAAGCCTTCGGGTTTAATATCCCTCAAATGGCTGAGATATGCGATATTAATCTTAATATTCTACGTTCTACAAGACAAGACTTTATTCGAGTGGAAAGCCTGTCAGAAGCTCATGATATTACTAGTAACTATATTAATGGGTTATCAATATTTAAGGAATGGAATCTTCTTGATAGAGAATTGCTTGCAGATGCTGATGGCAAGAAACACTCAACAAGCAATAATACTATTCAATCTAGATATTCTAAAAAGTACTGTGGTAAAGGAAAGGGAATATCTATTTACTCCTTGGTAGCCAATCACGTTGTAGTTAACGCTAGATGTATAGGGCTGAATGAGTATGAGGGGCATGGGTTATACGATATTGTTTGTGGAAATAAATCTAATATTGCAATTAATTATGTTACTGGTGATAATCATTCCATTAATCCAGTTAACTTTGTAGTACTAGATTCAGTAGATATTGGATATTTGCCAAGCATTAAAAATATTAAAGATGAGGCAAAAAAACTTTACTCTCACATGTACCACTCTACATGTAAAGGAGCAGTAAAGCCTAAAGGTCAAATTGATGTTGCACTGATTAAATCTAAGGAAAAGTGGATTCTTAGGGTGCTTCTATCTCTTGTCCTGCAGGAAAATACACAAACTACTATTATTCGTAAGCTGTCATCGCATGATCGGTACTCCCAATTAAACTCTGCTCTATTTGAATACAATAAAATATTCAAAAGTATACATGTGCTTATATGATAAACGACATAAAACTTAGAAAAGCTATAAAAACTGCACGCAACCGTACCGAAAATTATCATCAGCTACAAGGTATAATTCGTAAAGTTTATAACGGTGTTTTTAAAGGTAAAAAAATTATTGATAACCGTGTAAGTGCTCAGGCAGCAAAGTTTGTAGCCAATTGCATTATTGCTTATAGCAGCACTATGTTAGATATATTATATCAAAAAATAATTGAAGAAAATGCTTCACAGGCTGTAATTGATCAATTCGTTAGAATTTCGCCAATAGCATGGGGTTATATTATCTTGACCGNTCACATGTACCACTCTACATGTAAAGGAGCAGTAAAGCCTAAAGGTCAAATTGATGTTGCACTGATTAAATCTAAGGAAAAGTGGATTCTTAGGGTGCTTCTATCTCTTGTCCTGCAGGAAAATACACAAACTACTATTATTCGTAAGCTGTCATCGCATGATCGGTACTCCCAATTAAACTCTGCTCTATTTGAATACAATAAAATATTCAAAAGTATACATGTGCTTATATGATAAACGACATAAAACTTAGAAAAGCTATAAAAACTGCACGCAACCGTACCGAAAATTATCATCAGCTACAAGGTATAATTCGTAAAGTTTATAACGGTGTTTTTAAAGGTAAAAAAATTATTGATAACCGTGTAAGTGCTCAGGCAGCAAAGTTTGTAGCCAATTGCATTATTGCTTATAGCAGCACTATGTTAGATATATTATATCAAAAAATAATTGAAGAAAATGCTTCACAGGCTGTAATTGATCAATTCGTTAGAATTTCGCCAATAGCATGGGGTTATATTATCTTGACCGGTCATTATAATTTTAAAAAGAATATCGGTAAAATAGACTTAGAAAAAATGATTGATACGTTGGAAGAAAAATTACGCAAAACCTTATGGAAACAGGGATAAAAAATAAAGCCGCAAAAATGGGTGTTCTTCCACTAGACCCCTTANTTACGCAAAACCTTATGGAAACAGGGATAAAAAATAAAGCCGCAAAAATGGGTGTTCTTCCACTAGACCCCTTATACTAGACCCCTTAATAGAAAAAATATCATGCTCAACTATGAAATCTTGAGCATATTCCCGTAGTACAGCATAATCCATTAAGCTATTGACATTATAACTAAAAGTAATAAGCTATAAGTAAATAAAATTTATTANTTACGCAAAACCTTATGGAAACAGGGATAAAAAATAAAGCCGCAAAAATGGGTGTTCTTCCACTAGACCCCTTTTAGGAACTTAAAAAGTTGGAACTTTGCGTTAAATGTGGTGGCTCATCGCAGCTACCTTACACTGGTCCTATTAGTGATTGCGTTCCTTTATGGGATTAGACGCTTATAGTTAGTTTTTTCTAAGAATAGCTTTTGACCAGACACAAGATTTAAGATAGAGTAAAATTAAATTCACTAATCCTTCAGGTTTTCTACAAATGAAATCACAACACCAAAACTTGCAAGACCATAAATCCCGAAACTATAACACTCAAGAAACTACCGTAAATATTAAATCAGTAATGAATGTAACAGAAGAGATGTGAAATCAAGATAATAGAATTTGTTACAAAAAAAGAAGAGAAGAATTAAACAGAAGGGTTAAAAGCATCATCGAGCATAAGAAACAAACAGCGAACGCAAGAAACTAGAGCAAAAATTAAGCAACTTGCGTTAAGAATATAGATGAAAGTAGTAGAGTCTACTACTTTCCAAAAAGAATAGTTAGGATTTAGATTTAAGAATATTGTTGAGCTCGGAAATAGAGAGTCCTGTAACTTTAGAGATAAAAGAAATATCAGAGCCAGCATTAAACATATTTTTAGCTACTTCATATTTTCCTTCATTTCTACCAATCTGCATGCCTTTTGCTTCTCCAATCTGCATGCCTTCGTTTCTACCAATCTGCATGCCTTTTGCTTCCCCAATCTGCATGCCTTGTTGCATCCCTTCTTCTTTCCAATGATGNTTTCTACCAATCTGCATGCCTTTTGCTTCCCCAATCTGCATGCCTTGTTGCATCCCTTCTTCTTTCCAATGATGAGCAAGACTAGTCATAAGTTTTTCTCCTTGCTGGTTATTTAAACGACTTTTTAATATTTTCTCTAGTTCTATCTTATCAGATTTTTCAATCTTAATCAATGTATAGGTTAATATCAGCTCTAGGTAATCAATACCAATATTGAGTTTAGCAAACTCAGGTAATAGATCGGCTACCTCATACCATCTTTTAAGCAGGTCTCTTTCATGAATATGCTTCATGAAAAACTGAAGTATTCCAGCGAAGGCTTTCTTCTTTAATTCCTCATCAGGAATATCATGAACATTTACTACCCTATAGTCTTTAGTCCAGATATCTTGCATTAGTTCTTTATGCTGGCACAAATCCCAAATATTCTTTGGAGCGTTATATTTCTTTGTGCCGTTGTAAAACACAAGCGGATATACAAAAGGCAAATGTTTAGATCTAGGATTAAGAGTTAGATGCCTTGCTGCAATATCCGTCATATACTTAAAGAGCCTAAAAGCCATGAAGTGATCAGGAGTACTCTGATGCTCTAAAAGAATCCATAAATAGCCAGTATCATTTTTAAACTTAGCTGAGAACAGAATATCAGATATGGAGTGCTTTAGATCTGCTTCAACGAAGCTTTCTTTTTCCATTTTAAGAGTATGAGAAGAGAACATAGCCTTGATCTCACGAGGCAAATGCATCTCAAAGAACTCTTTAGCAACTATTGGATTCTCTAGAGCTTTACGAATAAGTGCATCATGCCTTGGACGCTCGGAAGTACCGTTATCGCCAGTAGCACTAGCATTGTTGCTAGAAACACCAGCATCGCTGTTTGTACTTACGTCTGTTTGCTCGTTATTACTAATATTCTTTTCATTCATTGCGATAGTAATGTTGATTCATTAAGAGTTTTTGCAGCATCAGCAACATTGTTAGGTTTTTTAACAAACTTCGGTTTGTTAGTCATAGACGGTATTTCTTTTTGTATTACAAGCAGGAGAGCCATAAAGATTAAATCTTTTAGCTCCTTCTCCAGCTTTTCTTTATACTTAAAACTACCACAATATCTATGGAAAAATCTATATATTTGATTAGTTGAGAATTGACCATGTAATATTTTCTTTAGTTCAAGATGGATACCAATGGCTAGAAGAGAAAGAGGTGCATTACAGTCACAAGATATCCAACATTGATCTTTATATTGAGTTAGCAGATGAAATAAACTTTGTTTTTCCTCGAAAGAGAATTGTTGTGGATGTTTGATAATATCCTGAAATTGAGGTGAAATATATACTTCTTCCCTAAAGTTTTTTTATCAATAATATACATTATATACTACAAGTTTTAATACACAAAAGATTATTAGTTTTTNTTCCCTAAAGTTTTTTTATCAATAATATACATTATATACTACAAGTTTTAATACACAAAAGATTATTAGTTTTTCTAATAGAAAACAAGAAAGATTAGTGAACATAAAATTATTTAAAATAGCTTCAAAATAGTAAGGGAATATAACTATGCTCGTTCAGATAATATAACATTATTTTTACAGATATTGTGGGGGAGCATGAGGGGCGGCAAGCCCCCTCGTATAGTAAACTTTAGAATGTAAAAAATTGTGTGTGATAGGCAAGCTTTATTTAGAAGTTTTTTAAATTCTAAGATGATAAATGTTTAATGATATTTGTAGAAGTCAAGATTTAATCTTACAGGCACTATAAAAATTATATCTGAATGTCTGACAAGTTATGCTTNTTCCCTAAAGTTTTTTTATCAATAATATACATTATATACTACAAGTTTTAATACACAAAAGATTATTAGTTTTGGTTCTGTCGCATCTATTGCCAAGTGAAGTGATATATAGTATAAGGAGCGAAAAATTAGCAACATGCCATTCCATATATCACCAAAACTGTTAAGACATTTCAAAGGATTTTGTTCTTCCCCTGAGATAATAATGTTATTTGTGTATATGAAGTGTAGATTTTCATTAAGTTATAGAGAGCTTGAAGAAATGGCAAGTATCAGAGGAGCTAAAATAGATCACGCTACTTTACAAAGATGGTTGATTAAGTTTTCTCCTTTAATCGATAAAGAGGTAAGGAAACGTAAGAAAGTGGTTGGCAATAGCTGGAGAATGGACGAGACCTATATTAAGGTCAATGGTAAATGGATATATCTATATAGAGCAATTGACTCTTGTGGCGATACTATTGAGTTCTTACTAAGAAAACGTAGGGATGCTGCAGCTGCTAAGGCGTTTTTTAAGAAAGCCTTTAGGCATAATGTCATGCCTAAAAAAATAGTAATAGATAAGAGTGGCAGTAATACTTCTGCTCTCACCGAGTTTAATAAAAACTTACCTCAAGAACCAAAGATAAAAATACTCCAAAATAAATATCTAAACAATCTGATAGAGCAAGATCATAGATTTATTAAAAAACGAACTAAGCCAACGCTTGGGTTCAAGAGTTTTCGCAGTGCTAAGATTACTATTGCTGGTATAGAAAATATTCGTATGATTCAAAAAGGACAAATAATCGGAAGTAACGATAATGTATCTACTTTCGAGAATTTTAAAATGTTAATGGCATCATAACGTCTAAAATCTCA
>NIPM01000575.1:17667-30431 GCA_002738285.1 Holacanthella duospinosa
TTGAGCCATCTTTGCTTCTAATGCTTTAAGTCTTTTATTGATATTATTTAAATCATTACGTAGCCAAATAGATCTCACTCCTCTAGGTGATACAAGAATACCAGTCTTTTTAAGCTCATTTGATACTCTCATCTGACCATAAGCTGGGTATTCTATTGCCATATCTAATACTGCTCCCTCTACTGCTGGATCAACTCTATTCGCTATAATTGGCTTCTTGCTAATCTCATATAACGCCTCTTCTCCCCCAGTTTCATATAGCTCTTTGAACCTATAGTAACTGTCCCTACTATATCCCATTGCTTTACAGGCGGACGATATACTACCAAGACTCTTAGCTAGTGCTAGTAAACCTATTTTTGGCTTTATTATTTTTTGATTTAGATTCATTGTGACCTTCCATTTTTTTATCTGTATTTTTTAATACATTATTTTTATTAAATGTAAGATCAAATGTCAACTACTACAATTTATAGATGCGACAGAGCCAAATATAGTGCTTTTTGACACTATGTTACTTAACTTGACGGTGCCTTCTGTTGTTTGATCATACTTATTAAGTCCTTATGTTAATTATATATATTTGTTTCTAATAAAATTTATTAGAAACTTAGTTGTATAAACTCAGTTTTATTTACACAATAAAATCATGATCACCATACAGGTAATACAGCACCATTGAATTTATTGATTATAAAATCCTTTATATACTTACTATGGTATACTTTGATAAGTTTTTGAATATCAGGGTTATCCTTATCTTCTGCACGTATAGCAATGACATTAACATAAGGTGATTCGGAATCTTCTTTAATTAGAGCACTTTCTGGCTTCATTTTGGCAAGTACTATCCAATCAGTATTCGTTATTCCATAATCTACGTCATCTAGAGTTCTTGCTACTTGTGGCGCTTCCACCTCAATTATTTTTAGCTTTTTAGGATTAGCTGTAATATCCAAAATTGTAGGATTATTATCAGATTTTAATTCGATGAGCTTAGCTTTTTGCAGCAACAGCAAAGCTCTGCCTCCATTGGTTGGATCATTAGGAATGGAAATCGTGCTACCTTCCTTAACATCAAGGTTTGTATATTTTAATGAATATATACCAAGTGGTAGCAATATAGTTTTAGCTACAGATATTATTTTATACCCTTTATTTTTGATTTCTTCATCTAAAAACGGTTGATGCTGATAGGAATTAGCATCAATACTTTTATCTACAAGAGCTGTATTTGGCAAAATAAAATCATTGAATTCTACTATACTAATATCCAAATCATGCTTCAATGATTCCTTTTTTACTTCTTCCATAATTATTGCATGTGGCCCAGCTGTAACGCCAATTTTTATGGCATATGCACAATGACTAAAAGACAAAAAAGCAATAATACAAAAATTAAATATTTTAAACACGTGAACTCCTATTTTTTAAAAGTTGTTGAAATAATATTACCAATTAGTTGTAGCATTTGTACCAGTATTATCAAAATGACTACAACTACAGCAAGAACTTCTAGGTTATATCGCTGATAACCATACCTAATAGCTAGATCTCCTAACCCGCCACCTCCAACAGTACCAGCCATAGCCGAAAATCCAACTAAATTTACCGCAACAAGGGTTAAACCAGATATAATATTTGGAAGAGCTTCTGGTATTAAGATTTTCCACATTATCTGTCCTGTTGATGCGCCAATAGCGATGCCTGTTTCAATTAGTTCTTTTGGTACTGTTTTTAATGATTCTTCTATTATCTTTGTTACTAATAAAATTGCTGTTATCCCTAAAGGAATAACCGAAGCATATATACCAATAGACGATCCTACTATTATTCTACAAACTGGAATTAATAATATTGTGAGTATGATATATGGTATTGATCTAGTAGCATTTATTACAAAATCTAAACTGTAGTATATGAATTTACACCTATACATACCATTCTTACTACTGTTAAATAATATAATAGCTAAAGGTGCACCAAATATTATTCCTATCAGGCTAGATGATAACACTATAAATAAAGTCTCATATAAAGATTTTATAACTAATTCTGTCATTCTTCCTCTCTCAAATATCCCAATAATTTTATATGCACTTCACGCTGCTTAAGGAATTGTACAATTTGATGATATAATACTGTATCATATTTAAAGCTAATCAAGAGATTGCCAATCGTAGCATTCTTAATATGATCAAGATGTCCTGCAATAATATCAATAGTAATATTAAAATTTCTGATTAGTGCTGATATTACGGGTTTGTGTGAACTATAATTTGAAAATATTAAGCTTGCTAATATTTCATTACTAGCAGTTGGGACGTCAGTCAGCCTCATCTTGTAACTATTGGGTATCTCTCTTGCAAGTATATTGCTTATTAATGACTTAGTTACTTCATGTTTAGGCTTATAAAACAGTTCTAATATCTTGCCATTTTCAACTATTTGACCATTATTCATCACATATACATGATTACAAATTTCTCGCACTACTGTCATGTCATGTGTAATGAGTATAATAGTTACTTTTAGCGTTGTATTAATTTTATGGAGTAGCGCAAGTATTTCAAGAGTAGTCTCTGGATCGAGCGCAGAAGTAAACTCATCGCATAATAAAATATTAACATTAGAAACTAGAGCACGTGCTATAGCCACTCTTTGTTTCTGCCCTCCACTTAAACTACTTGGATATACCAAGAGTTTTTCTTTAAGTCCTACTAAATCTGCAATAACTGTAACTTTTTCCTCAATTATATTTCTAGGCATCCCTAAGCATTCAAGTGAAAGGCTAATATTTTTTGCAACGGTCTTATTATTTATTAAGTTAAAAGATTGAAATATTACACCAATTTTTTGACGCATTTTCCTTAAATTAGCAAAATCTAGAGAAATAATATTCGTACCATCTATTATAATTTGACCTATGTCTGGTTTTTCAAGCAAGTTCAGGCATCGTAAAAGAGTTGTCTTGCCAGCACCACTTTTACCAATGATCCCGGTGATAGAAAACCTTTGTATACGAAGGTTCACATCCTTTAATATAGCACTATCGCTAAAAGTCTTATTAAGATTATTAATTTCTACTAATACATCAGACATTAGTGCTCCTCAGGAAGTTTAATTGTGTAGCATTTATAGGTATAACCATCATTTTTATTTTCATGAGTCACTACACAGGTAAAACAATACTTAACGCAGTTAAATAAATCCAATCCTTTAGATTGATTTATATAAAGAGAAAAATTTTATTTAAATGTAAAATAGGTTATTTCTATTGTCTAGAGAACTATGCAATAGATTGTTGGTCAGCCACGCATTGGCATTCGAGAAGAAAAAAGATTATAATATTTAGTAGAAATAAACATTATTTGTAGTTATTTATATACATTCACATTATAAATATAATATTACCGTCATAAAGTCAATGCTTTATTGTAACTTTTTCCGGTTCTGTCGCATCTATTGCAAAGTATGATGATATGTGGTTCTGTCGCATCTATTGCCAAGTGAAGTGATATATAGTATAAGGAGCGAAAAATTAGCAACATGCCATTCCNCTTAGCGTGCCAATGCTAATACTTTTCATTCTTATTTCCTTAACTTGACGCATATGATCATTGCAACAGACTCGTTTTTTAAGAAAGCCTTTAGGCATAATGTCATGCCTAAAAAAATAGTAATAGATAAGAGTGGCAGTAATACTTCTGCTCTCACCGAGTTTAATAAAAACTTACCTCAAGAACCAAAGATAAAAATACTCCAAAATAAATATCTAAACAATCTGATAGAGCANCGATACTATTGAGTTCTTACTAAGAAAACGTAGGGATGCTGCAGCTGCTAAGGCGTTTTTTAAGAAAGCCTTTGGGCATAATGTCATGCCTAAAAAATATCATTATCTATTCTCACCGTCATTATGAAGACGAGAGTGGCTCAATAATAAAAACTTACCTCAAGAACAAAAGATAAAAATACTCCAAAATAAATATCTAAACAATCTGATAGAGCAAGATCATAGATTTATTAAAAAACGAACTAAGCCAACGCTTGGGTTCAAGAGTTTTCGCAGTGCTAAGATTACTATTGCTGGTATAGAAAATATTCGTATGATTCAAAAAGGACAAATAATCGGAAGTAACGATAATGTATCTACTTTCGAGAATTTTAAAATGTTAATGGCATCATNTAAGATTACTATTGCTGGTATAGAAAATATTCGTATGATTCAAAAAGGACAAATAATCGGAAGTAACGATAATATATCTACTTTCGAGAATTTTAAAATGTTAATGGCATCATAATGTCTAAAATCTCAGTGTTCGTGTATATNTAATATATCTACTTTCGAGAATTTTAAAATGTTAATGGCATCATAACGTCTAAAATCTCAGTGTTCGTGTATATATGTCATACTTCATTTATAGATGTGACATGTAGTACCTGAGAATAGAGGTGATATTCAAGCAGATGCTAGACTTAACTTCAGTGAAGTAAAAATTAATAATNGCATCATAACGTCTAAAATCTCAGTGTCCGTGTATATTGTCATACTTCATTTATAAATGCGACAGAGCCCTTGTAATACCCTTCCGAACAAAGCCTATGATAGGACGCTATCCTACAACCAAACAATAAATTTTTTCATAAAGTGTATTACAGTTGTAGTACATGTGTATTATTAGTGTAATACGTTTTACTAGTTTTTATTATATTAAATTATTACTGATGTATCACACTTGTATTACATTTGTATATCGATCACTAATTTTATATAGACAATAATTTTATTTCGTGGTACGTGTGTATTACAATTGTATCACATGGAGATTATGTATGTCCTCTAAAATTATTGCAATAATAAATCAAAAAGGCGGTGTCGGAAAATCTACTATTGCTGTTAATCTTTCCTTTGGTTTATATAAAAAAACATTGCGAGTATTACTTATAGACCTTGATCCTCAGGCTCATTCTAGTTGTATATATTGTCCAGAAACAATTTCATACGATAAAACGATTGCCACTGCTTTTATTAATAAGAAGATAGATATTAATAATTTAATATTAGCAGCAATAGTGCATAATGAAAAAATAAATAATCTCAAAGTTATTCCTTCTAATATAAAACTTGCAACTGTTATTGAGCAAATTAGTAGTACTGTTTACAGAGAAAGAATATTACAAAATCATTTAAATAACATAAAAAAAGATTATGATTATATAATTCTAGATTGCCCACCAACACTAGGGATTTTAGCCGTAAATGCCATATATTGTGCAAATTCAATAATAATTCCTACAAATTATGGCAGGTATTCGCTAGATGGAATGGCTGATTTATTAACAGCGATTCAGGAAATAAAAGAGGATCACGATTACAAATTTTTTATTCTAAAAAATTTGTATGAACAAAAAAATTCTCAAACTAATAGATATATTAATGAACAGTTAAAAGCTTTGGATGAACATTTATTAACGACTATTATTAGAAAAAATGAAGCTATTAACCAAGCACAAATTAATAACCTTCCTATACAAATATTTAATAGTTCCTCAAAAGGGGCACAAGATTTTAGCTTATTAGTGGACGAGGTAATACATTATGCATAAATCTAAAATAAATCCTTTAGCAGAAAGTAAGCTTTCAAAAACTGTTGCAAAAATAATTTCAGAAAAACCTATGGAAAAAAGTGGATTTATTACCTCATCCAATAATAAAACAACTCATTATAAAACAAAAACCTTTCGTTTAAGACAGTTAGATGCAGAAAATCTTATAAAAATTATTAAAGCTGTTAATCATTATAATCATAGAAAAACATATTCAGATTCTGAAGTTATTAGGGGTTTGATTAATTTCATATCAGATAATTTAGATACTAATATAAAAAAATTAACCAGTTATATTAATTCTTCTTCATAACAATGTAAATATTACATGTGTAATACATATATAATATTTATATTATATAAAATTCTTAAAAAGATTACAAAAAATATAAATAAATAATATTTTATATTGCATTGTAAAAATATCTGTTATAGTGTTTATTCAAGTTTAAATTAAAATGATGTATCTAAGTGAACAAAAAATCTACTTCTGATGGAAAAATTAAAATTTCAGTCAACATACCAGAAAGGTGGTTAATAGAATTAGATCATTATAGGGCTCAGGAAAATCAAGATAGATCTATTTGGATTACTAGTGCTATAATGGAAAAATTAGCATCCATAAAACTACAAAAGCGTAAGGAGTAAAATATAGGAGTTAAGTTTCTAAATAGTAGAAACCCAACACCCACAAGAATGAAGATATTTTAAATAAAATGCGTCCAACATTTTGCTATCTACATTTTTATGTGTATCATTTTTTTACAAAAAAGTCAAGGGTTTCAGGTACTTAGCTCCATAAAAGGAGCATAAAATGCAATTATTTTACCCACTTGGGTTACCAAGTGATAGTATAGGTATACATGGGTTCCATGATACCACAAAGAATCAATCACAATCATACATCCCATTAACTGGATGTGTCTTATCTCACATATTATCATGCTCTAGGTTATCTTCTCTTGAGAAGATGTATTATATTTTAGCTGATTCTCTTTCTTATATTAACTCATCTAAAGGACGTAATAGATCTGTNCAAGATCATAGATTTATTAAAAAACGAACTAAGCCAACGCTTGGGTTCAAGAGTTTTCGCAGTGCTAAGATTATTATTGCTGGTATAGAAAATATTCGTATGATTCAAAAAGGACAAATAATCGGAAGTAACGGTAATATATCTACTTTCGAGAATTTTAAAATGTTAATGGCATCATAACGTCTAAAATCTCAGTGTTCGTGTATATATGTCATACTTCATTTATAGATGTGACATGTAGTACCTGAGAATAGAGGTGATATTCAAGCAGATGCTAGACTTAACTTCAGTGAAGTAAAAATTAATAATGCTATATATTCAAATAATGAAGAAATACAACTAAATGGTGTTACTATAATGGACTGAAAAATCAAGTCAAAAAAGAGTTATCAGAATGCTGAAAAGCAAATAGAGCATCTTCAATCAGAAGTCAAAGCAAGGCAAGCAACAATTCAAGAAGCTAATGACGCGGTAGAAAGATGAAGCGGTTTGATAGCAGATCTGCATAATAGCACTAGTGATGCTAGAGCAAAAAGACGTTTAGAAGATAATTTTAATAATGAACATGAGGTTATGAACATGAATTATAAAGAGACAATAGAAGAAGCAAAAAAAAAACTGAGAGATATATCTGATAAATTCAAGGAGCAAACTGCTAATAACTCCCAAGTTAATACTGATACAGATACTACTACTAGCCCTGCTGGTGACATGGGTAATGTTTATGCTACCGCTAGTGTACAACAAGATGAGCCAATACAAGCTGTAATGGATCATATAAAGGAATCTAATCATAGTGAGTTTTCAGGTGGATTTCATGATGCTAACGCTAACAAGACCACTAATAGTAATAATATTACTGCTAATGTAGCCGGTGCTATTAGTACAATTAGTGCTGGTATTGTTAATATCACTACCACTACTATTCTATCACATACTAACACCAGTATGGATATTTTTTCTAATGCTACCAATAATGACGAAGACACTAATAATAGTGATCACACTACAGACAATGTCGCTCTGTATTATCCGTATATTCTTGCTGGTATCGTTTCCGTGCTACCATTTCTTTATGTTTGTAGAAAATTTATACACAGAAAGATGTTTTCAAAACAATTAAATCAAGATAAAGATTTAGATCAACAGAACACAGATAGACAGGAGAGTGAAGCTCTTTATGAGGAAATTGGTGACACTGTTTCGGTATGCGTAACATATAACGCCAATGCAATAGATGAAGACGGTTATCTCATTCCGAATGGTAATAGCAATCAAGCAAATGCTGATGTAGTACCTGAGAATAGAGGTGATATTCAAGCAGATGCTAGACTTAACTTCAGTGAAGTAAAAATTAATAATGCTATATATTCAAATAATGAAGAAATACAACTAAATGGTGTTACTATAATGGACTGAAAAATCAAGTCAAAAAAGAGTTATCAGAATGCTGAAAAGCAAATAGAGCATCTTCAATCAGAAGTCAAAGCAAGGCAAGCAACAATTCAAGAAGCTAATGACGCGGTAGAAAGATGNATAGAGCATCTTCAATCAGAAGTCAAAGCAAGGCAAGCAACAATTCAAGAAGCTAATGACGCGGTAGAAAGATGAAGCGGTTTGATAGCAGATCTGCATAATAGCACTAGTGATGCTAGAGCAAAAAGACGTTTAGAAGATAATTTTAATAATGAACATGAGGTTATGAACATGAATTATAAAGAGACAATAGAAGAAGCAAAAAAAAANAAGATAATTTTAATAATGAACATGAGGTTATGAACATGAATTATAAAGAGACAATAGAAGAAGCAAAAAAAAAACTGAGAGATATATCTGATAAATTCAAGGAGCAAACTGCTAATAACTCCCAAGTTAATACTGATANCTGAGAGATATATCTGATAAATTCAAGGAGCAAACTGCTAATAACTCCCAAGTTAATACTGATACAGATACTACTACTAGCCCTGCTGGTGACATGGGTAATGTTTATGCTACCGCTAGTGTACAACAAGATGAGCCAATACAAGCTGTAATGGATCATATAAAGGAATCTAATCATAGTGAGTTTTCAGGTGGATTTNAACAAGATGAGCCAATACAAGCTGTAATGGATCATATAAAGGAATCTAATCATAGTGAGTTTTCAGGTGGATTTCATGATGCTAACGCTAACAAGACCACTAATAGTAATAATATTACTGCTAATGTAGCCGGTGCTATTAGTACAATTAGTGCTGGTATTGTTAATATCACTACCACTACTATTCTATCACATACTAACACCAGTATGGATATTTTTTCTAATGCTACCAATAATGACGAAGACACTAATAATAGTGATCACACTACAGACAATGTCGCTCTGTATTATCCGTATATTCTTGCTGGTATCGTTTCCGTGCTACCATTTCTTTATGTTTGTAGAAAATTTATACACAGAAAGATGTTTTCAAAACAATTAAATCAAGATAAAGATTTAGATCAACAGAACACAGATAGACAGGAGAGTGAAGCTCTTTATGAGGAAATTGGTGACACTGGNGATAAAGATTTAGATCAACAGAACACAGATAGACAGGAGAGTGAAGCTCTTTATGAGGAAATTGGTGACACTGGTTCGGTATGCGTAATATATAACGCCGATGCAATAGATGAAGACGGTTATCTCATTCTGAATGGTAATAGCAATCAAGCAAATGCTGGTGTAGTACCNGCCGATGCAATAGATGAAGACGGTTATCTCATTCTGAATGGTAATAGCAATCAAGCAAATGCTGGTGTAGTACCTGAGAATAGAGGTGATATTCAAGCAGATGCTAGACTTAACTTCAGTGAAGTAAAAATTAATAATGCTATATATTCAAATAATGAAGCAATACAACTAAATAATAATGCTATATATTCAAATAATGAAGAAATACAACTAAATGGTGTTACTATAATGGACTGAAAAATCAAGTCAAAAGAGAGTTATCAGAATGCTGAAAAGCAAATAGAGCATCTTCAATCAGAAGTCAAAGCAAGGCAAGCAACAATTCAAGAAGCTAATGACGCGGTAGAAAGATTAAGCGGTTTGATAGCAGATCTGCATAATAGCACTAGTGATGCTAGAGCAAAAAGACGTTTAGAAGATAATTTTAATAATGAACATGAGGTTATGAACATGAATTATAAAGAGACAATAGAAGAAGCAAAAAAAAAACTGAGAGATATATCTGATAAATTCAAGGAGCAAACTGCTAATAACTCCCAAGTTAATACTGATACAGATACTACTACTAGCCCTGCTGGTGACATGGGTAATGTTTATGCTACCGCTAGTGTACAACAAGATGAGCCAATACAAGCTGTAATGGATCATATAAAGGAATCTAATCATAGTGAGTTTTCAGGTGGATTTCATGATGCTAACGCTAACAAGACCACTAATAGTAATAATATTACTGCTAATGTAGCCGGTGCTATTAGTACAATTAGTGCTGGTATTGTTAATATCACTACCACTACTATTCTATCACATACTAACACCAGTATGGATATTTTTTCTAATGCTACCAATAATGACGAAGACACTAATAATAGTGATCACACTACAGACAATGTCGCTCTGTATTATCCGTATATTCTTGCTGGTATCGTTTCCGTGCTACCATTTCTTTATGTTTGTAGAAAATTTATACACAGAAAGATGTTTTCAAAACAATTAAATCAAGATAAAGATTTAGATCAACAGAACACAGATAGACAGGAGAGTGAAGCTCTTTATGAGGAAATTGGTGACACTGGTTCGGTATGCGTAATATATAACGCCGATGCAATAGATGAAGACGGTTATCTCATTCTGAATGGTAATAGCAATCAAGCAAATGCTGGTGTAGTACCTGAGAATAGAGGTGATATTCAAGCAGATGCTAGACTTAACTTCAGTGAAGTAAAAATTAATAATGCTATATATTCAAATAATGAAGCAATACAACTAAATAATAATGCTATATATTCAAATAATGAAGANGTTATTTCTTTATTCTAACTTATTACCAAGGTATCCTAACTCTTTTTTTGTCCAATTCTTTCAGTCCATTATAATCTTCATAAAGTAATTTCCAAGATATAGTACCCTCTTCATCCTTAGTTATTTCTAAGCCATTATTAGTACCATTATCAATATTTGCATTAGTTTCATTCCATGCTAAATCTAGGTTTTGTAATGTTTTATCNCCATTATTAGTACCATTATCAATATTTGCATTAGTTTCATTCCATGCTAAATCTAGGTTTTGTAATGTTTTATCAAGGTGCTTATTGCAATAAATAGGTATCTTATGATACCCAAATTTANCTAAATCTAGGTTTTGTAATGTTTTATCAAGGTGCTTATTGCAATAAATAGGTATCTTATGATACCCAAATTTAGTAGCTATTTCTTCAACATTATCAACTAAATTCTCAGGTACGAGATCATAATCTAGATCACTATAGGACAAACTATCATTACAAACTAACCTTCCCTTAGTAATATAACAGTTCATTTTCCAATAGACATAAAATTCGAAGCGGTAAGGGTCAAGGTACTCTGAATCATAATCACTCTTAAGGTAAGGAAGTATCCATTTAGCAATTACTCGACCAATATTATCTGAAGTTTTTACTTTTAGAGCGGCTGGATATCTCCCCTTTGAATAATGAGTTTTCAAGAACTCAACAAGTTTCATCAAATGGCTATTTTGGTTTGCTAATTCAAACCCAACTGCTAGCATTACCGGACGTAAATAACGAGAAAATGACGAAGAAGATTTTGTATAAAATTCCCATTTAGCCAAGGCTTTATCAAAGGTTTTGCCCTCAATAAAAGCTGCAAGTAATTCAAATTGAGCTTTTGGCAAAATAGTATATGCTTCTTGGATCAATTCATCGTAACTGCACCCTGTATCATTTTTTTCTTTAGTTGGAAACCATTTAAGAAATTTTGCTAGATTTGGAAACTCCAATACAACTTCAGCACTATGATGCATAGAAGCAACATTAGCATGGTTTTTTGCTGCTTCTATAATAGAAGTCATGTGGTATTGAAATGTAATAATTAGGTTATCCATAAATTGCCGGTAACGGTTATAAAGAAAACATACTAAGTATAGCCATTGTTGCGTTTCTCCCATTTTTCTAAGTCTTGAAGCATAATAATTTTCTGCTAGCTCTCCATAATACTTGATACCATTTTTAGAAATACCTAATTGAGGAATAAAAAATTTACAAAATTGGTACAGTTCTTCAATCTTTTGTACTTTCTTAATTTCCAGTTTTACGGCAGTACAGCATAATCCATTAAGCTATTGACATTATAACTAAAAGTAATAAGCTATAAGTAAATAAAATTTATTACTAGCAATGAGTAAGCCATATCCATACGCACTAAGAATAAGAGCCTTAAAGCTAATAGAGGAGGGATTAAGTATAACTAAGGTTAAAAAATTACTTAATATCTCACGGCAGACTTTGCATAAGTGGATAGATATTAAAAAAGAGACTGGTGATATAAAACCTAAGGAGAATTATCAAAAAGGTCACAATATTAAGATAAGCGACATAAAGGAATTTAAAGAGTTTATCGATAATAATAAAGATAAGAGCTTAAAAGAGCTTGCGAAAGTATCGGGCAAATATGCACCTACTACTATTTGGAGATATATTCAAAAATTGGGTTACACATATAAAAAAAACTTTTATTCATCCCAAGAGAGATGAGAATGCCAGGTTCGAATTTATAGAGAAAATAAAAGATATACCACGAAAAGATTTAGTATATTTAGACGAATCTGGCATAGAGGATAATGCATGTCCTATAAAGGGGTGGAGTCAAAAAGGATCAAGATGTTACGGTAAGAAAATATTTCAACATAAAAGAAGGGTTTCTATGATAGCTGCCCTCTGTAATAAGGATATTATTGCCCCTTTAGTTTTTGAAGGAAGTTGTAATAGTGAGCTATTTGAAACTTATGTAAGAGAGTTTTTGATAAAAGAATTAAAGCAAGGGCAAGTGGTAATAATGGACAATATTAACTTTCATAAAAGTAAAAAGATAGAAGAGTTAATAAAATCCGTGGGAGCTAGTATTTTA
>NIPM01000575.1:30798-61606 GCA_002738285.1 Holacanthella duospinosa
ATATATTGAAAGATATAATAGAACGGTAAGATATGATTGGTTGAGCCAGCATTTATTTCATAGTATAAAAGAAGCACAGGAACTTGCCACTAAATGGCTTTGGTCCTATAATAACGAAAGACCAAATATGGCTATCGGCGGTATAACGCCAATACAAAAATTAGCTTTAGCAGCTTAACTCTCTACTCATTATTGCCATTAAGAATGGGGGGATTACCGTATCGCCACAAGAGTCAATTGCTCTATATAGATATATCCATTTACCATTGACCTTAATATAGGTCTCGTCCATTCTCCAGCTATTGCCAACCACTTTCTTACGTTTCCTTACCTCTTTATCGATTAAAGGAGAAAACTTAATCAACCATCTTTGTAAAGTAGCGTGATCTATTTTAGCTCCTCTGATACTTGCCATTTCTTCAAGCTCTCTATAACTTAATGAAAATCTACACTTCATATACACAAATAACATTATTATCTCAGGGGAAGAACAAAATCCTTTGAAATGTCTTAACAGTTTTGGTGATATATGGAATGGCATGTTGCTAATTTTTCGCTCCTTATTATATATCACTTCACTTGGCAATAGATGCGACAGCACCCTAATAAATGGGTCATAATCACAACTGTGAGACTAGGTGTCCAATCAGTATAACAGTGCAATTTTAAAATAGTATTTTGCTGAGCTTTAATTTTTTCTCGGTAAGGTTTATCCGTCAAAGTATTTTGAGATTGAGTAAAATATCTATTAATCAAATAGGTTACATCACCTGAAATCTCTTCAAAATTAAAATTATAGAATTGTTGCGTTGCTCGAAAGTAACCTAATTGTAAAATGAAATATATTTTTAGCTTCAAAGTTCGGTATTCAATCAATAGTGTGTGATCACTATTAGATAAAGCAAAAAAAGTCTCTCTATCCTTTTCAGTAAAGGTTGGAAGGTTATATAATTCTTCAATTTCAGCATTTGAGAGTAAAATAATTCTAGTTTTTTTATTCATGGTTCATTTAAACGAAGGTTTTTGTTAACAAAAAATTCTAATCAAAAAATCACCGCAAAGCTAGCAAATAAAGTTAAGTATTGCTGTACATTAATTCAAAATCCAAATAAGCTGAAAATAATAAGTAACATGGACTAAAATCACTATGAAGTACTGGGATGCAAGAGTGTCTACAAAAGATCAAGTTTTAGACATGCAAATTGATGCACTAAAAAATGCCGGCTGTCATAAAGTATTTTATGAAGTAGCAAAAGGAGCAAAAACTGATAGACCTGAATGGCTAAAACTTTTAAATGAAATTCAAGCTGGTGACATATTGATTATTTGGCAATTAGATCGTATGGGTAGGTCCTTGCAACACCTCATTAAAATAGTAAATGATTTGATAGCCAAAAATGTTCATATTATTAGTTTGCAAGATCCCCTGAATACTACAAATGCTCAAGGAAGGCTGATATTTAATATGTTTGCATCGCTTGCTGAATTTGAAAAAGATCTGATTCGTGAAAGAACAATGGCTGGGCTTAAATCAGCAAGGACGAGAGGTAGAATGGGCGGTAGACCAAAAGGATTGTCAGAAAAAGCAAAACGGGTAGCTTGTACAGCCGAAGCATTATATACCCAAAACGAACTTAAATCCGACGAAATAGCAGCTCAATTAAATATTTCAAAAACAACACTATATAAATATTTACGAATAAGGAATGTAAACATAGGTAACTTTAATAGTAATTAAGGTAAAAAGTGACATTAATTAATCTTTTGAAATATTAGAAATATTGTCGATTGTAGGAATAAAAAATAAAGCCGCAAAAATGGGTGTTCTTCCACTAGCCCCCAAGAATGGCGAAGCTATATCTCTGATACTAGATAGCACAGGTCTTAGATTTAATACAGCTAGTAACTGGTATGCAACGAAATACAATAAAGTCTGTAAGAATAAGCCATGGCAGAAAATGCATATTTCTATAGATCCTGAAATGAATATTCATAATGTTGAGATTACTGATTGCTATACTGCTGATATAGAGATGTTAGGGTCCTTAATACCAGAGAATATATCGGCAGATAGTAATTGGTGATGGTGCTTATATAGTATTGAAGGAGTTGAGAAANAATATTAGAAATATTGTCGATTGTAGGAATAAAAAATAAAGCCGCAAAAATGGGTGTTCTTCCACTAGCCCCCTTTACTTATTATTTTCTTAATTCTCTAGAAGAAAAGGCTAAAGAATAAAGAAGACTTGAGATGCGACAAACAAAGGAAATTAGTAGACAAACTAATATTCCAAAGTATTAAAACGTTAATAATATAGAAGGTTAATTTATGAGTGATAAGGAATTAATATCTTTTGATTACGCGATCAAATATTTATTAAAAGATAAAAGCGGCTATGAAATAGTTGAAGGATTTATTTCAGCCCTGCTTAAAGATGCTGGTTATGGAGCAGTAAAAATAAAGGCCCTGCTTGAAAGCGAAAGTAACAGAGAAGGTAAAACGCTAAAACGCAGTATAGCTGATGTTGTTGTAGAAGATGAAGCAGGACATAAATATATAGTGGAAATAGATCGGACATATACTAATTTATTTCTTGATAAAGCCTGTTTTAATAGTTGCCGGCTCATTGTAGATAGTATTTCTGCCAATGAAGATTATTCTACCATCAAGAAAGTATTTCATATTAATTTAATATATTTTTCATTAGCCCAAATGAAAGCACCGCTATATCATGGCAAAACTGTTTTTAGGGAGATTGATCGGGAACATGCAGTACATTTGCACCTAGCGGATATTGGAGGTAGGATGTTTGATGCCTATAATATATTTCCGGAATATTTTGTTATATCAGTACCTTTATTTGACGACGTAATTAAGAGTGAGATAGATGAATGGTTATATTTAGCAAAACATTCAGAGGTAAAAGATAGCTTTAAGTCGCCTTATATGAAGAAAGCAGAGGAGAGGCTTAGTGTTCTAAAAATGACTCCGCAAGAGAGAGAGAATTATCGTAATTATCTTAGTGAATCACTAAAGGAACGTGATTACATAGTCTCCGCTGAAGAAAAAGGTAAAGCTGAAGGTAGAGCGGAATTAATAAAAATGATGTTAGAGAAAGGTAATTCTGTTAATAAAATATCTGAAATTACTGGTTTAACTATAGAAGAAATAGAGAAGCTAAAGGAGTAAAAAAATGAAAGAGTCACTTCCTAACGTAACTTAATACTTGACTAGGATTCTTATTGTGATTATGCATAATTTAAAGTCTCAAGATGTTTAATTTCCGTTTTTAATCTGTAGATTCATTTTGGTATAACTATTTATAAAGCGTTAAAAAATGACTGAAAAAGAACAAGCGGATTCTGCGGGAGAAGAACAATATCAAAAGGAAAAAAGAGAGAGAAATGCCAGAATTTGGCAAGAAAGCAAATATATTCTTAAAATTATTATCCCAATTTTCATTGTTTTTACTGTTCTTATCCAGATATATTTTGATTATTTAATAGAGAAAACACAGAAAGAAAGAAAAATTGAAGCCCAGCAACTGGATGCTGAAGTAGAAGCTGAGCTACTGGAAGAAGAACGACAAAAGAGCAAATGAATTTAGTCATCTAAAGCCAATTAGATTCGGCTCTTGTGACTTTAGCAGTAATTTTAAATAATAATAATTTTACTATCCACAGTAAAAACTTCCCGCTGCTTTTTAATATTTATATTTAAATATTAAAATAAAAGTTGTATAAAGGTACAAAGATTAATACTTAAGAGATTTTTATGAA
This sequence comes from Holacanthella duospinosa, assembly GCA_002738285.1. NCBI lineage: Eukaryota > Metazoa > Arthropoda > Collembola > Poduromorpha > Neanuridae > Holacanthella > Holacanthella duospinosa. The sequence continues at coordinate 34,579 of NIPM01000575.1, forward strand.
AGACATTAATTGCTGGGAAGAAAAATTTAAAATTTGTTGTTATACTACAAAATGATTAGATAAAATCGCATATTTAAATACTATAGTAAAACAACCAATAGATATTAGAGAAATTAAGAAAGGAATATATTACGTGTAGTAGTTGACATTTGATCTTACATTTAATAAAAATAATGTATTAAAAAATACAGATAAAAAAATGGAAGGNCTTCCATTTTTTTATCTGTATTTTTTAATACATTATTTTTATTAAATGTAAGATCAAATGTCAACTACTACATGTAATTATCTTGTGGATGGATGGACCAACGATAGCTTCGCTCCTTTAGCATATCTTTTGTTTCATAAGGGGCATTTTTTGCCCATATTTTGCATCTGTTCTTATGACAATTAATAAGTAATTGTTTTAATCCTAGCTCGTTTGAAACAGGAAGATTTTGTGCTAGTAAATGAAGACCAGCAAGACAATCAGTCACTGAGCGATGACCTTCATAAAAGAAATGATATTTATAAGCTAAATACTCTAATTTTTGGCTCTCTATTTTTTCTGCCCGCCAGTCGATATCAGCTCTTGAACACCCCCAGGCTTTGGATTGAAGATTAGGAAACATTCTCTCAAAGAAAGGACGATCAAATGCAGCATTGTGTGCAATAATGATATCAGCATTTTCTAAGAACTGCGCAACAATCTCTTGATCAATATTCTTGCCTTTAACCATTTTATCAGTAATGCCAGTAGGTTCAGTAATATGCGGTGCGATGGGCTCTTCTGGATCTTGGTACTGACTAAACTCCTCAAGAATTCTGTATACATAACCATTGCTGCAATACTCAAACTTAACCATTCCAAGTTCAAGAATCTTGTCTTTTTCATGTGATAAGCCAGTAGTTTCAGTATCTAGAAATACGCCAATTTGTTTAGGTACTGAATCATTTATTCTGTAAAAGCTAGGTTTTTGGTATTTCTGAATAATCTTATATTGTGCTGGATTATCAAGAAGTGCTACAAGTTGTTCTATATTATGTATTGTTGATTTATTGGTTGCTAAGCTTAAAGAATTAGCAATATTATAACCCCTATTTTTTCTAAGTCTAACAATACGCTTTACATTATCTGCCATCTCGTTGTTGGTATCACAATTAATAATCTTATGATTTCCTCTGTTACTATTACTTGATCCCCATGAACATATCAAGCTCTCGTTGCCAAATAAAGTTAGCTGCGTTTGCATGTTATAATATTTATGTCCTTTTCTAAAACATAGTTTCATAAAATTTTTATATAATTATATAACTTAGCGTATAAGAATAATGCTACAATTTAATTGTAAATTGGCCCAGGCTTTATCTGCTGTATATATAGGATCACCAGTTGACAAACCTAATGCAATACAGGCTCGATCTCCAAGAGATAAACCTAAATGTTTAGTTTGTTTTTTTAGTCGTCCTATTTCTATAGCTTGATTAAAATCTAAAGATATAATTTTATTTATTGAAGCTAAAATCATTTCTTGGCTTTGTACTGGGGGTATATCTAATTTTTGATCAAGCTCTCCTACTACCTCAGCTACGTTTACTGTAGACATAATAGAATAAGGTAATAATTCTTCAATTTCTTTACTGCCTATTTCAGAATTAAATAACGCAAGTATGGCAGATGAATCTAAAATACATTTATTCATTATTAAATTCCTTTCTTCTAGCTTCTATTAAAGATTCTACTAATGAAATATTATTTTTATTTTTAGATTTTACTAATGCTTGAAATTCTTTGATTTTATTTCTCAGAGGAATCAGTTTTAATTCTTCATCTAATACTAACATTAGTTGATCTCCAAAAGAAAGTTGCAATTGTTCGCGAATTTTAGTAGGAATATTTATCCTACCATTTTCTGATAAAGTAACTTTATATTCTAAGTGCATAATTAATTTATAGTTAAGATTGATCTAAATATACAATATAATATATACTTATTATATTAACAATAATAATATAAAATATTTTAGGGATTAATTATTTACTATCATATTTTAATAAATACACTTAATTATAATATGGTTAAAGTTTTTATAGAAATAAATTTATAAATTTATTCTTACTTTAATTTTAATAAATATTATATTACCGATAGATTTTATAATTTAATTTAAACATTCATATTAAAGGTGATATGTCCAAAACCGAAGATCTTTTTGCAATTCAGAAAGAGAATTGTAAATCTTCTTACGCATGGTGGTATCATAAAACTTATGCTTCATAGTCTTGTGAAACCTTTCACAGATACCATTAGTCTGAGGAGAGTAAGCCTTTGTCAACGTATGTTCAATCCCTTCAATACTTAAAAACAATTCAAAAGCATGATGCTCTATATTACCCTTATATTCAGTACCTCGGTCGGTCAAGATACGTAAAACAGGAACTCCTTGTTCTTCGTACCAAGGCAAAACCCTGTCATTTAGCATATCGGCAGAGGTGATAGCTGTTTTGTCTGTATATAATTGGGTAATATGACAAGTACGGGCCAAATCCGACATTACTTATTGGCCCGATACTAAAGATCGTGCAGGGTGCGGCAAAGTTGAGAAGTTTAAACTGGAAAATTCTTTATATTTTCTTCATATATTTTTTGAGCCTCCGATAATGATAATTTTGAATAAATCTCTAGAGACTTGCGGGTTTCATGACCAGAATATGGTTGGATAAGTGCATCGTCTATTCCTCTTTTTTTAAGCCAAGTAAATAAAAAATGACGTAATCTATGTGGAGAAATGTTCTGCCGCATACCAGCTAAATCACTATATTTTTCTAATATTCTTCTAATCCCCCTATCAGAATATGGTTTTTTCCAGCTTGACTCAAATAAGTACAAAGTCTTATTCTCTGCGGTACTGGTGATATACATTGCTAATGTTTCCCGAAAACTTTTTGGAAACGGTACTATTCTATCTTTTTTTCCTTTTCCAGCAATAATTCTAATTTGGCATCCATTCAGGTCAACATCAGGCTTTTTTAACCTTACCAGCTCACTGACTCTTATACCTGTATATATTAATACTTTTATAATTATAATGTCCTGTATATTTTTACTTTTCCATATTACATCATAGTATTTCTGTATTTCTTCTTCATTTGGAACATAAGGTAATTTTTTAGGTTGAGCTGTAACTACTATTTCTAATTCTTGCCTTAAATACATAAATACAGTACGTAAATAGCCATAATCCGGTGATTCAGATCTTAGGTATTTAGCTAATTGTAGGGCTTTTTTTCTTGGTGGAGTTCTTTTATTCATAGTTATGCTGCCTCTCTTGCAAAAAGAGTTTGGTCAACATTAATTGCTAAACGCTTATTTAGATCTAAACTAAAACTACCATATGGATTAATATGTTCACTAATTAGCGGAGAAATCGCTCTTTTGTCTTCATTACTCATCCTTTCTAACCAGGATGATTCAACTAATATTTGTTGTAACATTAAAGTATTGATGTACACCATTGATAGTTGTAATAAATGCAAACATAAAGTAGATAATTTAAGTTCTAGTGGGTTATTACTACGGAATACTCCTGTTTTTCCATAAAATATAATGTCATTAACACCATTCCAACGTTCTACAACATTTAAGGCACTATGTATTTCTTGTCTTAGTTCTAGAGAATTAAAATAATTACATAGGAAAATAGTTTTTACTGCCCTTCCTAACTCTCTAATGGCTTGGTATGCTTCATGTTGTACATNATAATTACATAGGAAAATAGTTTTTACTGCCCTTCCTAACTCTCTAATGGCTTGGTATGCTTCATGTTGTACATTACTCTTAGTAAATTTTCTGAGTAATCCTTCTGTATCAGCTATTCCCAATTTCAATGAGATAGCATGNTGTACATTACTCTTAGTAAATTTTCTGAGTAATCCTTCTGTATCAGCTATTCCCAATTTCAATGAGATAGCATGTTGTATAATATATTCATAATGTCCTTTGATTAGCCCCCAGTCAATGGGACGCACTAGTATATCTTCTATATGATTTAAACCTTTTTGCTCTTCTTTATCAGTGTAATACAATCTTTGTTTATGAATATTTTTGAATCTTGGCATTAAAGCAAAAGAAAACAGGTAAGAAAATGCAAAGCCTATTTCACTTGCACCATGTGTGTCTACGTAATTCTTGTCTATATTTGCATTTGTTGCATGCTTTAATATACCTTCTAACATTGCCGCTACTTCTGAAGAATGGCAGCTTTTCATTTGTGAATAAATACATACAGATGAAGTATCAACGTGCCAATAAATCATTACTCCTTTGCTATGATAACGAGGATGCCAACTACTCATTAAATTCTGGTCAGATGCTTTAAAATGTTTTGAATCTGAAGCGACTGATGTTGTATTATCGCCCCATAGAGATGTGAAGCGAATCTTTAGTAAACTATTCACTATTTTACGAATAGCCGCTTGCAAGTTTTCTTGATCAAAATATCTAAGCTTTATATATTGTAAATCTTGGTAACTAATCTCTCCATTACTCATACTTTTAATACCAGTATTTGTACCATATCCTAAAATAGCTAAAAGTAGTCTTTTACGAATAGTTTCTTTATCTAATCCTGTTTTAGGACCACTTGCAACAAAGTCATCTGTAAAATTAACAAACAGATCTACTTCTTTTAAAACATCAAGTAAGCTAGTTGATGGCCAACGCCTAAACACTTCTTCTTTTATTAATTCTAATTGTTTTGGGGGATTTTGCTCTTTTATTTTGGCAACCCTTATATGACCTTTTGGCTTTTTTAGAACATTCACGAATTTATTTTGAGGAATAGCATTATTTAATCTAAATAATGAGTTTTTTAATTCTGCTTTTAGTGTATTGATAAAAGTATCGGCGTCTTGTGGTTGCTTCAGAATATTAAAATACTTTTCTTTATTTTGATCAAAATCCTGTGGTAAATCCTCTTCAGGATTACGATACTTATAACCTCCCTTTACCCAAACTTCTTTACTCCTAAGTTTATTTCTTAACTTATTTAATACACATAATTCTAAATCTATTTTTTTAACTCTATTATTTTTATCAAATATCTTATCCCTATGTGATTTTTGTACCGTCTGTTCTATCTCCAGTACTTGATTGCTATAATAATATCGCTTATTGTTATTTATATTATCCTTAATTAAGTTAATAACATTTGTAATCTTGTTACTACTTACAGAATCAAATTCTAAGACTTCTATTATTGGAACAATAATTTTCCTATAATAACGAGCAAAAGATTCTCTAGTGCTGTAATATAATAAATCACTAAACTTGTTGGCTAGCTTTTTAGTTGATAATTTTTGCTGAATGTCTAACAATTTTTTCTTTGGAAGTTTCGGATATATAGCTTTATTAATCAAATCTTCTTCATTATCTAAGATAGTATCTACTAAAATCTTTAATACTCTTCTGTTATCATAATTTTTCCTAATTTCTTTTAATTTAGAAAACTTAGCTCTAGATTTATTTTCTCCAGAAATAAAAATTTTTTGAGTGGTATCTAGAAGAATTTCTACAAGAGAATCATTTATATCAGTTTTTCTCATGAAACAGAAAATAACCAGTTGAGCATATTTGCTAGCATTTGGCATCTCTTTTATGGTACTNTCAGTTTTTCTCATGAAACAGAAAATAACCAGTTGAGCATATTTGCTAGCATTTGGCATCTCTTTTATGGTACTCGGATATTTATTAACAATATTTCTATAATAGCGTTTTAAATGTTTAGCTGTTAAAGTTGTTACAACCTCNGTACTCGGATATTTATTAACAATATTTCTATAATAGCGTTTTAAATGTTTAGCTGTTAAAGTTGTTACAACCTCCGGATATTTTAATAACTTTAAAAATCTTAACTTTTCAGTTTCTGATTTTATGCTTTCAATTGTTATGCCCCTTACCCAACGCATAAGATGATTCATTTTAGACATACCATCTGTAATAATTAAAAGCTCATCTAAATAAGCTTTTGTTTCAATGTCCAAACCATCAACTATATTTTGAAATAAATTTTTTTCATATTGAAATATAGTGCTTTTTACAATTCTACTTATACTAGACCCCTTAATAGAAAAAATATCATGCTCAACTATGAAATCTTGAGCATATTCCCGTAGTACCTCATATTCAAATATTCCTTCACAACTTATTATATTTTTTAAATGTAACTGCAAATCAATTCTATCAGTCTTATCGGTTTTTTTAACAGGAGAAGTATTAAAATGTTGTAGGATTTTAATTTTATAATTCCTAACTGCTCTAGCTGAAGGAATTGTAATGCTTGTGGTCTCTAAATCCAACTTAATAGCAATATTAGTTAATAATGAACCTGATATTTTTGGCAAACTATCCAAGAACTTATGATGAGATTCATAATATTTTAGCATTATTGCATAATACAAACGAAATTTCTTTTGGGTGGAAGAAATTAATTTATATTGTGAGTCTGTAAATTTTGAATTTAATCGTTTCATAAAAAGTTCCTATAATTCCCAGTCTCGGTACATTTCTAACCAAAACTGCAAAAAATACAAAAGCTTTTATAACACAATTATCCTAACTATGAAAGTCATTTATTAACTCGGCACTTTCTATAACTTTGCCGTTTCTTGCATGATCTTTAGTATTGGGCCTNCTATGAAAGTCATTTATTAACTCGGCACTTTCTATAACTTTGCCGTTTCTTGCATGATCTTTAGTATTGGGCCTATTAAAAGAGAAACAGAACGCAAGACCTTAGTAACACATACGGAGCAAATTAAAAATGAGATCTTGATATCTAAGACAGTATCAGAGGTGTTTGTAGCTTTAGAGAAGTATCAAAAGTTCTTTATAGCACAAAATGGCAATATCAAATATATAACATTTAACTATGAATTTGTGGATCTAGTGGAACAAGCGCTTGAATACAAGGAACAAGAACTTTTACCTAAATTAAAAGATGTAGCTGCAGCAGTAGAGCATGATAACATCTTCGCTACTGCGGATATATTAGCACAGCTTAAAAGTAGTAAGAACTTAGCAGAGACATATAAGCATTTTGATAGCAGTTTAGAGCATCATCAGTTAGAGACTCAGCATCAGCAGATCAGAAAAGATAAAGTAGATGCCAAAACTACCGATGAAATGTTAACTGCAATTAGTCGTGAGCATGAGTTCTTTAAGTCTCTTAATGGCAAGCTTAAATATGCAGAGAAGTATGATAGCAGTATATTATCTGCGATCTCAAATGCTAAGACCATAGAGCAAGACACGCTAATTACCAATATGCATAATATGGTAGTATATGCTAAGAAACATGGTATATTAAATGATCACGAGATACTAAATCAATTTAACTCTAATGATAGTCGAAACGTGCTTAAGAATTTAAGTAACACATGTGAGAAACATTATATGGATCATCATAATGAGAATATCAAACAGCTATTAGATGATGAGCATGTAATGGTAGGATCTAAGAAATATACATGTCCACTTAAATATATGAAGCATGAGATGCAAAATAATATACCTGGTTTTGTAGATGAGAAGCAAATAGCTACAACCTTTGCAAAAGTAAAAGCAGAAGTTAAGGAGCTACGCCTAGAAAGAGAGTTAGAGCACACAATGACGATGAGATTTTAAGGGTTTGCGAGCATGACTAACGAAGAACTTAATCAGAGGCAACAGCAAACAGAATTAAGTGCAAATAGCGATACTAATGATAATACTGCCGAGCGTCCAAGGCATGATGAGCTATTTAAAAAGGTCATGAGCGAGCCTATAGCTGCTCGTGAGTTTCTAGAGCATTATTTACCGGTATCGTTCAAGAATAAGATTAATCTAAGTAGTGTTAAAATAGAAAAGGAAAGCTTTGTTACTGATTCTTTGCGAAAAAGACTCAGTGATGTCGTGTACTCTGTTTCTTTAAAAAAGGATAATATCAAAGATAGTACTGCTGAAAAAAGTGTCCATAATGTGTAGTAGTTGACATTTGATCTTACATTTAATAAAAATAATGTATTAAAAAATACAGATAAAAAAATGGAAGGTCACAATGAATCTAAATCAAAAAATAATAAAGCCAAAAATAGGTTTACTAGAACTCGCTAAGAGTCTTGGTAGTATATCGTCCGCCTGTAAAGCAATGGGATATAGTAGGGACAGTTACTATAGGTTCAAAGAGCTATATGAAACTGGGGGAGAAGAGGCGTTATATGAGATTAGCAGGAAGAAGCCAATTATAGCGAATAGAGTTGATCCAGCAGTAGAGGGAGCAGTATTAGATATGGCAATAGAATACCCAGCTTATGGTCAGATGAGAGTATCAAATGAGCTTAAAAAGACTGGTATTCTTGTATCACCTAGAGGAGTGAGATCTATTTGGCTACGTAATGATTTAAATAATATCAATAAAAGACTTAAAGCATTAGAAGCAAAGATGGCTCAAGATGGTATTGTTCTTACCGAGGCTCAGTTACAAGTATTAGAGAAACGGCGTAGCGAAAAAGAAGCCCATGGAGAAATAGATACGCAGCATCCAGGTTATTTAGGGTGTCAGGATACATATTATGTTGGTAATTTTAAAGGTATAGGCAAGGTTTACTCTCAGGTATTTATTGATAGCTATACTAGGGTTGTAGATGCTAAACTATATACTGATAAAACAGCTCTCACCGCTGCTGACATGCTTAATGATAGAGTGTTACCATGGTATGAGAGTCAGCAAATACCAATTCTTCGTATTCTAACTGATAGAGGTGGTGAATATAAGGGTAATATAGAACATCATGCTTTTGAATTGTTCTTAAGCATTGAGGGCATTGAACATACCACTACTAAAGCATATTCTCCTCAAACAAATGGTATGTGTGGACGTTTTAATAAAACTATGACACAAGAATTCTTTGATACAGCTATGCGTAAAAAGATTTATACTGATCTTGATGATCTCAACTAGACCTTGATATTTGGTTAGAATATTATAATAATGAAGGACCTCATTCCGGTAAATATTGCTATGGTAAAACACCTATGCAGACTTTTATGGATAGTAAAAAGTTAGCTGTTGAAAAAAATAATGAAATCTTATATCTTGAATACTTATCTGACAAGCATAACTTGTCAGACATTCAGATATAATTTTTATAGTGCCTGTAAGATTAAATCTTGCCTTCTACACATCATAACGTCTAAAATCTCAGTGTCCGTGTATATTGTCATACTTCATTTATAGATGCGGCAGAGCCTGCGACAGAACCAAAATAAAAGATATACCACGAAAAGATTTAGTATATTTAGACGAATCTGGCATAGGGGATAATGCATGTCCTATNAAAATAAAAGATATACCACGAAAAGATTTAGTATATTTAGACGAATCTGGCATAGGGGATAATGCATGTCCTATAAAGGGGTGGAGTCAAAAAGGATCAAGATGTTACGGTAAGAAAATATTTCAACATAAAAGAAGGGTTTCTATGATAGCTGCCCTCTGTAATAAGGATATTATTGCCCCTTTAGTTTTTGAAGGAAGTTGTAATAGTGAGCTATTTGAAACTTATGTAAGAGAGTTTTTGATAAAAGAATTAAAGCAGGGGCAAGTGGTAATAATGGACAATATTAACAAAGTATTTTCATTTTTCTATCTTCTCAATTATTTTAGGCACCGAGCTAGTATTTTATTATTACCCACCTATATCCCGATCTAAATCCAATAGAGCATCATTGGTTTAGGATAAAAAATTATATTCGTAAAACTGCCGATAATTTTACAGATTTTTTTGAAGCAGTAAGTTATAGTTTGGCAATAGCTTAATGAATTATGCTGTATAATGAATATTTTTTCAAGTTGGTGTTGCCAACTACTTATTTAATACAACGATAGCAGGCATAGAAAAAGCTGATTTATGTTTATTAATTGGAGCAAATCCAAGGCAGATAGCTCCGGTATTAAATAGCCGAATAGGCATGCGAGTACGTGCGGGCTCATTAAAAGTAGCAAGGATAGGCGAAGGGCAATCAAACTTATAGAATTCAGGATTTAGGAAGCAGCCCTAAAATAATTGAGGAGTTAGCTAACGGTAACCATGANAATCAAACTTATAGAATTCAGGATTTAGGAAGCAGCCCTAAAATAATTGAGGAGTTAGCTAACGGTAACCATGAATTTGCAAAAGATTTAAAAGCAGCAAAATATCCGATGATTATAGTAGGTGACGGCGTATATGCAAGAGATGCCGGATATGCTATATTGTCGCTTATTCATAAGATGNCGATGATTATAGTAGGTGACGGCGTATATGCAAGAGATGCCGGATATGCTATATTGTCGCTTATTCATAAGATGGTTGCTGAATATAATATTATGCGTGATGATTGGAAAGGTTTTAATTCGGAAAAAATATCAATGTGATCTTGATCAACTCTTTAGAGATTATTGTCCATAGCCGTTTTATTAGCTTTTAGCTATAATAGAAGAAATATGGTATATGCAATACTTGGTTAATTTTAAATTAAAGATGATTTTATGAATACACATACTTTTACTACAGCAGATGCTGCACATCAAACAGATAAAAAATTCAAGAATTTGACATTTTTTGATCCCGCATATGATCCTCTATGTAAATTGCAGGATGGATCAATTAAAATGAATAACACTGCAATGCAAGCAAGTGTTAATACTGATATCAATCGCAGTCCAAATTTTTATATTGAAACACCACAAGGTCTAACCAACTTAACTCAAGAAATAAAACTACAATATGGCGATGATTACGATATAGATTATAATGATGTTTATAATGTGCTAACAGATAAATATAAATTATCACAACACCAAGCTGAATATATTCTTGCGACCTCTTACCAAGGAAGTATCGCAGGGGGGTTAACAGGTTTTGGAGCTCTAATAGCAGATTATATTGCAGATCCTATACTATATATGAATAGAAATGGTAATATGTCTAAGGTGATCATAGATAAAGATAATAATCTTTCTTATATTGGTGGACAAAAAATGACATTTGATTGTCATAGAACTGCCTATAACGACATAATAAAGGATACTGTACATACTAACTTTCAATCTAAAAATTATGTTGCCGCTACCATTACTGCTCAACTTGGACAATTAGGAGTATCAGAGTTTGAACCAAAAATAGTAATTAGTACTGTAGGTGAAGGCGATTGTGGTGCTAGGATTATTGGCGAATTGCAAAAGATAGGTACAGATATCAAATCTTTAACTGCAGAGCAAACGTTACAACAATATCATGATTTTTCCAATAGTATAATGGAAGTTAATGGGCAAAAAAAGCTTTATCAACAGACTATTAAAACAGAAATAGATAAAATATCATCCACAGATCTAGTAAATAAACAGGCTATAGAAAATTTCAAAAAACTAAACTTTGTACCAGAAACATTAAGTGCAACAGTATTAAATAATATTGATAAACAACTTAATGATAAAGGAAACAATATTACTTCTGATTATAAAAAAGATATTGCTCATAATACTGCTATAATTTTAGCAAAATTTATTGATTTACCTAAAGGATATGTTTGTAGATTCTCCAGAGACATAGTCAATCATTGTATTGAATCAAGAGGATTAAATAATCCACAGAAAAATATTATGCAAAAAATGGTATCTTACATCAAGGATGTGTGGAATGGATATAATAAGAATTATATAAAAAACGTATTTCTGACAGATCTACAAGCTAAAGCTCAAGAAATCAGTTTAGGGCTTAAACGCTCAGTACAAAAAAATATACGCAGTAATGTACAAAACATAAAAAAACAGAAAACAATATGTTCAAGGTAAACTACCTGGTTATTCATGATGAGTAATGGCTCTTATGAAGTGTAGAAGGCAAGATTTAATCTTACAGGTACTATAAAAATTATATCTGAATGTCTGACAAGTTATGCTTGTCANGTGTAGAAGGCAAGATTTAATCTTACAGGTACTATAAAAATTATATCTGAATGTCTGACAAGTTATGCTTGTCAGATAAGTATTCAAGATATAAGATTTCATTATTTTTTTCAACAGCTAACTTTTTACTATCCATAAAAGTCTGCATAGGTGTTTTACCATAGCAATATTTACCGGAATGAGGTCTTTCATTATTATAATATTCTAACCAAATATCAAGGTCTAGTTGTAGATCATCAAGATCAGTATAAATCTTTTTACGCATAGCTGTATCAAAGAATTCTTGTGTCATAGTTTTATTAAAACGTTCACACATACCATTTGTTTGAGGAGAATATGCTTTAGTAGTGGTATGTTCAATGCCCTCAATGCTTAAGAACAATTCANTAGTAATCTTAGCACTGCGAAAACTCTTGAACCCAAGCGTTGGCTTAGTTCGTTTTTTAATAAATCTATGATCTTGCTCTATCAGATTGTTTAGATATTTATTTTGGAGTATTTTTATCTTTGGTTCTTGAGGTAAGTTTTTATTAAACTCGGTGAGAGCAGAAGTATTACTGCCACTCTTATCTATTACTATTTTTTTAGGCATGACATTATGCCTAAAGGCTTTCTTAAAAAACGCCTTAGCAGCTGCAGCATCCCTACGTTTTCTTAGTAAGAACTCAATAGTATCGCCACAAGAGTCAATTGCTCTATATAGATATATCCATTTACCATTGACCTTAATATAGGTCTCGTCCATTCTCCAGCTATTGCCAACCACTTTCTTACGTTTCCTTACCTCTTTATCGATTAAAGGAGAAAACTTAATCAACCATCTTTGTAAAGTAGCGTGATCTATTTTAGCTCCTCTGATACTTGCCATTTCTTCAAGCTCTCTATAACTTAACGAAAATCTACACTTCATATACACAAATAACATTATTATCTCAGGGGAAGAACAAAATCCTTTGAAATGTCTTAACAGTTTTGGTGATATATGGAATGGCATGTTGCTAATTTTTCGCTCCTTATACTATATATCACTTCACTTGGCAATAGATGCGACAGAACCTTATAACATGGCGGTAGCGGTTGTAAATTATTTCTCTCAAGCTTTAATCTTTCTGTAGGGACTTCTCCAGTGGTCCCATGTATACGTAAATTGGCAGTATTACGCAACCATTTTAGCACCTCCGCATTTGCAGTATCTACATCCAGTACCAAACCTGAAGCTTTTAGTTTAGTAACTAAAGGATTATAAAAGCTATATCTTATATACCTATTAAACCTCTCAACCTTGCCCTTGGTTTTTGCTCGATAAGGTCTACATACTTTTAACCGAAAACCGTAATGTCCAGCAAAATCCAGCATCCCTTTATTAAATCGATGTAGTCCAATCCCATAAGTATCCCTATTTAATATTACTGTCTTCATGTTATCATACAGTACTTCTTCGGGTACTCCTCCAAAATAATCAAATGCTCGTTTATGGCATTCTATTAATGTTGCAAGCTTCTCATTGCTAACAAATTCTACATAGCTTGACCTGCTAAATCCCAAAGTTGCTACAAAAGCTGATAAAGAATTTTTACCCTTGCCAAATTCAATCCAATCAACTTGCATCTGTTTACCAGCGGCTGTCTCAAACCTTATTACCTCTTCTGCTTGAGGTACCGGTTTTATACTTCTTAAGTAATCTCTAAGCTGAGTTATCCCGCCTTTGTACCCTAGCTCTTTTATCTCTTGAAGCATTACAGTACCAGGCAAAACTATAGGGTAAGCTGATTTTATTCTATCCTCTAGGTAGTTCTTATATGGACCAAGCTTAGTTATTAACGGGAGTCTGCTCTTATATTTTGGAGCGTCTTCATATTTTAAATACTTACGTACCGTATTTACTGATATACCTACTTCTCCTGCTATTGTTCTTAGGCTCTTACCTTGCTTATGTAATATTTTTATTTCCATTATTTGCTCCAGTATTAACATTCTTTTTTACCTCCTTATCAGGAGGATACAATATTAATACTGTATCAATTTTTATCCGTTCCTCTGTATCATTTTACTTCCGTTGCTAACAATATTCTTCTCTTTTGCCCACTTGTTCAATAATTTACTTATATATTCAGGTCCATTATCACAGCGTATAGATTTTGGCTTACCTCGCCATTCTATAATTTGATCTAGTGCCCTTATGACCATAGTACAGCTAAATTCACAAAGCTTCAGACAGGATGAATTTAAGAGTAAGTCTACGGAGCGTACTTACGTCCGTGAGTACAGACTTAACTCAAAAAATTCGCCTGTATCAAGCTTTGTGAATGACGCTGTACCCTACGATTTTTTAGAGAGGTTGTTGGCAGTATGGATACAAGGGTTGAAAATTAATTAACAAAATAGTTCNTTATTTCTTTATTCTAACTTATTACCAAGGTATCCTAACTCTTTTTTTGTCCAATTCTTTCAGTCCATTATATGTTTTTGGAGTAATAAAAAAGAATTCTATCTTTAATCCTAATTTTATCCTTGACTCCTAAAACAGTATCAGAACCACTTTTCGTACCTTTATTGGAAAATACCCAATATATAAATAACCATACAGAAGCTCATCAACCAACCTCTATTTCTAATATTAGACTGGAGTAGCTTTAGCTTAACTCTGCTGCACTTCTAGTGCTTTTCAACCAACCTATCGGCTCTCAGCCGGTAGTGGTTGAGTTCTATAGCTAAACCTTAATTTCAAGACAGGCTCTTAGATTTTTTATGCATTTTTTATAATGTCCTATTTTCTAGTACTGCTGCTTGACGGATCTAGTATTATTTTTCAGACAGTGTATTAATCGATAGCCTGTTATTGAATGAATTGGGGACAAGTACTACCAATCCCCCTCGCTAAGAATAATGCCGTTTTGCAAACATTCTATTCCTTGTTTCATGTATTGTACCATATTATTAGGTAGCTGGTTCATATTAAAAAAACATAGATCTTTACACTTATTTGGTTCCATATTCTGTATTTCATTATGCCACTTACTACATTGGAAGAAAAAATCAATGTAGTCTAGATCATGTGGATGATGCATTTATAGACACAAACATTAAATCATCTTTATTCATCTTAATTCCTAATTCTTCTTTTGCTTCCCTTATCATACAGGATATAATTGACTCTCCTGCCTCCAAATGCCCTGCTATTAACCCCCATAAATTTTGACTTAGCTCTATGTCTTAACGATAGCACTATAGAATTCTCTTGCATCAATAAAAGATTTGCTGATACACGGACCTTATAGCGGTCATTATTCTGAGTAGGCATCATATCTTGTTACGCTTAGTTTGGTTGGGTTCTAGTACTACTAAAAATAAGGAATATCGTAATATTTGTAACCTTAATGACTTTATCATCGCAAATCCAGTTATCACAACATAGGGTTTTTGTTAGGTTTGTAGTTGCACCACAAAGACCACAGGCCTTTTTTTCCATTTTAGTTACTAAATTAACATTTGAATGAATAGAGAATTAGGCTACCAAAGCTAATTTTTGGAGTCTGTTATAAATTTTACACNCTAAATTAACATTTGAATGAATAGAGAATTAGGCTACCAAAGCTAATTTTTGGAGTCTGTTATAAATTTTACACAATTACTGCAAAAGGCTCTAACTTTGTTCACTTTTTAAAAACATAATTGANTGGAGTCTGTTATAAATTTTACACAATTACTGCAAAAGGCTCTAACTTTGTTCACTTTTTAAAAACATAATTGAATTTCCTTTTATCCTTGACTCTTAAGACAGTATCAGAACCAAAAAAATAGCATCGCAAAAACGTGAAGCAATTGTTATTACTAATATGATAAATTTATGGAATTCATTCGGTAAATGTGCTTCCGTAACAATAGGATAATTCCGTCCAAAAAAAGCCGACAGATACCCTTCCGAACAAAGCCATTTAAAATCTATCATTGTCAAAATATCTTACAATTTGATTAAATATATTTAAATTATATTAAAATATATAAAACGTTTATAAATTTAATAGTAAACTCTTTATTTAACAAATTTATATTAAGTAACAGCTCTATAAATAAAGATATTTTAATATATTAAAATTAAAAAGTTATGAAAAAAAAATCTAGACTATTAAAAGGTTGTTCAATAGCAATATCATTATTCTTCGCCCAATCAGCCTTAGCAACTCCTATATATACTACTTCCTTTGGAACTCAAGGCTCAGGTGCTGGGCAGCTAAACGGCCCTGACGGTATAGCGTTAGATAATCAAGGCAAGATTTATGTTGTTGAGGTGAGTAACAATAGAGTTTCGGTATGGAATGCTAGTGATAATTCATGGGCTACTTCCTTTGGAACTCAAGGCTCAGGTGATGGGCAGCTAAACTACCCTGACGGAGCGTTAGATAATCAAGGCAAGATTTATGTTGCTGATAGTGCTAACCATAGAGTTTCGGTATGGAATGCTAGTGATAATTTATGGGCTACTTCCTTTGGAACTGAGGGCTCAGGTGCTGGGCAGCTAAACTACCCTGACGGCATAGCGTTAGATAATCAAGGCAAGATTTATGTTGCTGATAGTGCTAACCATAGAGTTTCGGTATGGAATGCTAGTGATAATTCATGGGCTACTTCCTTTGGAACTGAGGGCTCAGGTGCTGGGCAGCTAAACTACCCTGACGGCATAGCGTTAGATAATCAAGGCAAGATTTATGTTGCTGATCGTTCTAACCATAGAGTTTCGGTATGGTTTGAGCCTGAGTTATGACAACTTGCTAGTACAATGATTTTAGGGACGTTAAAGCTTAATCAAGACCTAGAATTAAAACAAGATTATTATCTACAGATCAATGAAATAGATGATTCTACTAGTGGAGAGGTTAAAAAATCAGATGGCACACTTACTGTTACAAACAACGCTACTTTAACTGCCACAAATGGCAGTAGTATTACAGCCACTAAGTTAGTAATAGATACAGGAACGGTAGTAGTACAGACCAGTGATATACCTAATGAGATATTATATAGTGATTCCGGTATATTATCAATACAGGCAAATATCACCAGTGATATAGATTTCGCAGGTAATAATGGAGTGCTGCAATTAGCAGATAGTCAGACGATCACAGGGAAGGTAGATAGCAGTACTGTTTCAGCAGGGACATTAGAGTTTTTAGGTAAAGGAATCGTAACTGGTACAATAGGCGAAACTAATCCTTTAACTAGTATTAAAGTCAGTGGTGCTGGTGATATTACTATTCCTGCTGCTAATGCAAAGACAATAGAGGTAGCAAATGCTGGTGCTAATGTGGACATTATTGATACTTTAGAAGGAAATGTAGTTTATAATGCAGCTGGTACATTAATGGCACAGAAAGGCATTATTGGTGATGTAATATTTAATGATGCGGGCACATTAACTACTAATAAGATATCTGGTAGTATAGATTGTGTCGATCAAGCAGCAACAATTAATTTCTCAGGTAATAGTGATTATATTCTAGAGTATCCAATTCAAAATGGCAAGAATGCTACACTAAGCATTAATATACCAAAGTTGACGGTACCAAGTCTAGAAATAGGCAACATCAATATCTCAGATAATAAAGTACTTGCTATAAACCTTGCAGCAGGTGATGAAACGTTACTTGCTCCAGGAGGAGATGGTATTAAATTCTTAGGACATAATTCCACTTTTCAAATAGAGAATACTAATATCAATGAAGAAAGAGTTGCATCGCTTGCTGCAAACCTTGCAGGAGAGGCAGACGCTGCTGGGATATTGTTGCTAAGTGGTGGAGCTATGGGGCTTGTCATTACCGGTGATACTGCGCCAACTACTATAGGCACCCCCAACAATGAGATTAATATGCTTGAGGCACAAGGCATGGTCACTATGCGAAATAGTATAGATGCAAGTAGCGTGTTCACCCTTAACGTTGTTGCCGGTGCAAGTTTCACCGATCAAAGCTGTACAACGACACAAATTCCTATCATTAATATTGGATCCCCTGCTCCTACCGCATATTTAGGTCGATTGCATGAAGCAAGAGTAGTGAATGATTTAGTTATAGCACAATCACCGCTTATTAAAGCTGGGTCGGTGCATGTTTCACCACCTTCCTCTATCTATGCTATTGATGTATCAAATATTACCAATGGGAATTTAGATCTCTTGACATTAGGGCATACTATTAACTTTATAGATGCTAATTCCACACTTAAATTATTGAATATGGCAGCTAGTGATCACAGTATCACCTTACTAAGAGATCTTGATCCAGGGCAGGATAATTGGCTCTGTCGCATTTATAAATGAAGTATGACAATATACACGGACACTGAGATTTTAGACGTTATGATGCCATTAACATTTTAAAATTCTCGAAAGTAGATACATTATCGTTACTTCCGATTATTTGTCCTTTTTGAATCATACGAATATTTTCTATACCAGCAATAGTAATCTTAGCACTGCGAAAACTCTTGAACCCAAGCGTTGGCTTAGTTCGTTTTTTAATAAATCTATGATCTTGCTCTATCAGATTGTTTAGATATTTATTTTGGAGTATTTTTATCTTTTGTTCTTGAGGTAAGTTTTGATTAAACTCGGTGAGAGCAGAAGTATTACTGCCACTCTTATCTATTACTATTTTTTTAGGCATGACATTATGCCTAAAGGCTTTCTTAAAAAACGCCTTAGCAGCTGCAGCATCCCTACGTTTTCTTAGTAAGAACTCAATAGTATCGCCACAAGAGTCAATTGCTCTATATAGATATATCCATTTACCATTGACCTTAATATAGGTCTCGTCCATTCTCCAGCTATTGCCAACCACTTTCTTACGTTTCCTTACCTCTTTATCGATTAAAGGAGAAAACTTAATCAACCATCTTTGTAAAGTAGCGTGATCTATTTTAGCTCCTCTGATACTTGCCATTTCTTCAAGCTCTCTATAACTTAACGAAAATCTACACTTCATATACACAAATAACATTATTATCTCAGGGGAAGAACAAAATCCTTTGAAATGTCTTAACAGTTTTGGTGATATATGGAATGGCATGTTGCTAATTTTTCGCTCCTTATACTATATATCACTTCACTTGGCAATAGATGCGACAGAACCTATTAAAGTTATGAAGTATCTATTGATAAATATAATATAAACTTATACTTGTATTAGAAGGTAATTTCGATAAGACCTTTAAGAGACATTGTAAAGGGGTCGTTTATAGGTCTGAATGACTTCTTTTATTTACCATATTGTATCGATTTTTCAAGACAAATTTTTTTAGTCTACTATACTATAATTTTTACGGTAGTAATTTCGATCTACTATAATAGATATCACGTAATAATTAGACTTGGATTTTTTCAAAAGATATGATCACAAAAGAAAAGCTTATAGATGCTGGGCCAGAAAGATTATCAGAAATTTTATTATCCCTTTATCAAAATAATAGAGATATACAAAAGCAACTTAATATTGCCTTCGCTGGGTTAGATAATGATCCAAAAAAGGTTATATCCTTACTAAAAAAAGAGATTATGTCACTTAAGAGGTCAACAAGATTTATCGATTATTATGAGTCCAATACTTTTTCTGATAACCTCGATCAATTAAGACTGCGTATAACCGAAGATCTAATGCCTAAATCAGCAGAAGACGCTGCAGTATTAATGCTCAGTTTTCTTGATTTACACAAAAGCGTCCTAAATCGTGTAGATGATAGCAATGGTTTTATAGGAAGTGTGTTTAAGACAGCGGGTAAAAATTTAGGCCAAATATACCCCAGGCTTTCAAAGCCAACAGAAGAGGTTGTTGATCTGATATTTAATTGCTTTATGAAAGATAATGATTACGGAATTTACGATGATATTATCTATGATTTTAAAGAAGCCCTTAAAGATCAAGGATTTGTTCTACTAAAACAAAGAATAGAGGGAGCACTAAATCCTAAAAATAGTATTACAGTGAAATATGGGCTCCTTGTTATCGCAGACTGTCAAGCAAATGTAGAAGCCTATATTAAAGCTTGCAATTTAATAGGCAGGCCTTCAGCTTATGATCACCTTGAAATCGCCAACCGTTTAATTAAAGATTGGCGAAGCACCGAGGCTCTTGAGTGGCTTAATCAAGCTAATATAGCTAAGGAGCATTCCTGGTACAATGATCTCACTAAACTCAAAATAGAAGCTTTGGAATTAAATGGTGAGTATACTAAGGCAGAGAAGGAACGTATAGAATGGTTTAACCGTAGCTTAAGCTCTAAGGTTTATGGGCAAATTCTAAGCCATGCTAATCATAAATATAAAGAAGAATTTAAAAAAGAAGCTATAGAAATAGCGTTTAATTTTATAGAACCACATACATCTATAACTTTTCTAAAAGAAGCGCAAGAATTTGAGGAATGTGCAAAATTTGTGTACCTCAGGATTGATGAGTTAGATGGAGGCCAATATTATACGTTAAGACCTGTAGCGGATATATTGAAAAGTGTTGATTTGCTTGCAGCAACTCTGTTATACAGGAAAATGATAGAACCAGTCTTAGAGTTAGCAAAGTCAAAATATTATAATTATGCAGCGAAAGATTTAATAACGTGTTTGATTTTAAGTAGCCAAATTGTTAATTGGGGAAGAGGTTTAAGCCATAGTGATTATTTTGTTCAGCTTAAAGAAAAGCATAAAAGGAACGTAAGTTTTTGGGAAGAGTATAAAATCGCATTAGATAAACAAATAAGAAAAGAAGCCAAGTATACAAAGATTAAAGAAGGGTAGGTGTAAGTTTCCAAATTAAATGGTGCAAGTTAATTTGGAAACTTACAAGTAAATCAGCGTGTTAGTAGTCAGCACGGTTTACTTTTAGATTAAATAGACAAAGCTATAGGAGTAACTTTACCTTTGATAAAATATTCTCAATAATATTTTTTTCTAAAGAGAAAATTTTAATTACTTTACGTGCATTCCAATCCATTGAACGAACTTGATCACATAATACTGCTCCATTGATTTGTTGAGAGTTTATTATTACCTCAAACGGGTAACCTTTGATTTGGCTTGTTATAGGAGCAAATAGTGCAAGACCACTTTTTAAATTATATTTGCTGGGGCTAAGGACTACAGCTGGGCGTGTTTTTTGAATTTCCTTACCTTTTTGTGGTTCAAAATTAAGCCAAACTATATCACCTCTTTCAGGTATAAACTTTACCATGATTCCTTACCCAAGGTGTCATCATCTGCTAATACCTCATGATGACAATTAGCCTCTGTAATATTGTTCAACAACAAATCTAATTCTGATGTTTGAGGGGTAATGATGAGATTATGGTCTAATATTTCCAAGTTAACTAATACACCATTTTTAATACATAGTTTGTCAGCAATATCCTTAGGAATTCTAACACCTAAACTATTTCCCCATTTTTGTACTTGTGTTTGCATAACAGCTCACTTAATTATATAATGTATAAACAAGTATATACATTATATTTAAAGTTTCAATATAGAAATACAAAAGACAAATCTTAATAGCTAATCGTAACTGTAGCAAAAAGGACGTTTTTGTCATTTATCAAAGTTGAGTTCAGCAGACTATCAAAGAGTAGTTCAGCGAAGTAATAATAATAAAGTATATAATATAATCTGTTAAAAAGAAGGATAGTAGAAAAATGCTTATGTTGCTATTACATATTTAAGTTCACGATATATTGTAGAACGTCCGATACTGAGTTGCTTAGCGACATTGGTTGGAGAGAGCCCGATTCAATTAACTTGAAGGCTGAGGCTAGCTTTTCTTTGTCTAAATTAGGGCGGCCCGGTACTTTGTAGAAGTCAAGATTTAATCTTACAGGCACTATAAAAATTATATCTGAATGTCTGACAAGTTATGCTTGTCAGATAAGTATTCAAGATATAAGATTTCATTATTTTTTTCAACAGCTAACTTTTTACTATCCATAAAAGTCTGCATAGGTGTTTTACCATAGCAATATTTACCGGAATGAGGTCTTTCATTATTATAATATTCTAACCAAATATCAAGGTCTAGTTGTAGATCATCAAGATCAGTATAAATCTTTTTACGCATAGCTGTATCAAAGAATTCTTGTGTCATAGTTTTATTAAAACGTTCACACATACCATTTGTTTGAGGAGAATATGCTTTAGTAGTGGTATGTTCAATGCCCTCAATGCTTAAGAACAATTCAAAAGCATGATGTTCTATATTACCCTTATATTCACCATCTCTATCAGTTAGAATACGAAGAATTGGTATTGGTTCTGTCGCATCTATTGCCAAGTGAAGTGATATATAGTATAAGGAGCGAAAAATTAGCAACATGCCATTCCATATATCACCAAAACTGTTAAGACATTTCAAAGGATTTTGTTCTTCCCCTGAGATAATAATGTTATTTGTGTATATGAAGTGTAGATTTTCATTAAGTTATAGAGAGCTTGAAGAAATGGCAAGTATCAGAGGAGCTAAAATAGATCACGCTACTTTACAAAGATGGTTGATTAAGTTTTCTCCTTTAATCGATAAAGAGGTAAGGAAACGTAAGAAAGTGGTTGGCAATAGCTGGAGAATGGACGAGACCTATATTAAGGTCAATGGTAAATGGATATATCTATATAGAGCAATTGACTCTTGTGGCGATACTATTGAGTTCTTACTAAGAAAACGTAGGGATGCTGCAGCTGCTAAGGCGTTTTTTAAGAAAGCCTTTAGGCATAATGTCATGCCTAAAAAAATAGTAATAGATAAGAGTGGCAGTAATACTTCTGCTCTCACCGAGTTTAATAAAAACTTACCTCAAGAACCAAAGATAAAAATACTCCAAAATAAATATCTAAACAATCTGATAGAGCAAGATCATAGATTTATTAAAAAACGAACTAAGCCAACGCTTGGGTTCAAGAGTTTTCGCAGTGCTAAGATTACTATTGCTGGTATAGAAAATATTCGTATGATTCAAAAAGGACAAATAATCGGAAGTAACGATAATGTATCTACTTTCGAGAATTTTAAAATGTTAATGGCATCATAACGTCTAAAATCTCAGTGTCCGTGTATATTGTCATACTTCATTTATAGATGCGACAGAGCCCTTTAATTGCTCTGAATGTACATTGATGCAATCTTGGTATTCATATATAAGTAAAATCTATTTATCAATATAGGTCATAATGACCTATATTAGCCCTTTACTATTATAATACTCAACTAACCTCTCTTTTCCTTTCGCTAATATAATAACTATTGCTTTTAGATATAATTTATATATGCTAAATGTATCGTGTTGACCTACAATAGGGATACAAAAGGCATGTAATATGATAATAGTAACTGGTGGTATTAAAGGCGGATCAGGTAAGACAACAATTGCCACACATATAGCTATACTTCGAGCTCAAAAAGGGTTAGATGTGTTATTAATAGATGCAGATGATCAAGAAACAAGTTTTGATTTTTCTTCTCTTCGAAGTTCAAGCGAAGAAAATTTGCCTGAATACACCTGTATTAAATTATCTGGTAAGGCAATAAGATCTGAGATATTAAAAATGAAGAATAAGTATGACGATATTATAATTGATGCTGGAGGTAGAGATACTATTAATCAACGTGCTTCATTATCTATAGCAGATAAATTGATTGTACCATTTGTACCCAGAAGTTTTGATTTGTGGACATTAGAAACAGTGGCGTCAATAGTAAATGAAATACAACAAATTAACCCATCCTTACATTCTTACAAGCTTTGTTCGGAAGGGTATTAAAAGCATCTATAAAGTATAGAGGGAATGATATATAATATTCTAAATTAGATAAGTTATAAATTTAGAATGCCATACAAAGAAAGAGCAAAAACAGGTTTACCAAGAAAGGCAGATAAACCAAAATATAAAGTAACCAACTGGTCGCAATATAACAAGAGTTTAAGACAAAGAGGGATGATCAGCCTGTATTTTCCTAAAGGGGATCTAGAGTCTTTATTCATTAATGCGCAACCTTACGTAGAGGGAGAATCTGGGAGGGCAACGACACACCAAGTACCATATATACAACTAATTTATACATTATATCGTTTATATGGTTTCGGGCAGCGTCAAATAACAGGTTACTTTGAGGATCTATGGCGTAGTAAGGGTCTTGAGATTCCAGTGCCAAGTTTTGGTCATCTATGTGATTTATTTTCGCAGATACCATTAGAGGTCAAACAGTTTTGCAATAAACTTGCTGGGCGTATCAAGAATGGCGAAGCTATATCTCTGATACTAGATAGCACAGGTCTTAGATTTAATACAGCTAGTAACTGGTATGCAACGAAATACAATAAAGTCTGTAAGAATAAGCCATGGCAGAAAATGCATATTTCTATAGATCCTGAAATGAATATTCATAATGTTGAGATTACTGATTGCTATACTGCTGATATAGAGATGTTAGGGTCCTTAATACCAGAGAATATATCGGCAGATAGTAATTGGTGATGGTGCTTATATAGTATTGAAGGAGTTGAGAAATTGAGTAATTGTGGTATTACGCCAGTAATTCCTCCCCCACGTAATGCTAAAATATATGGTCAAGATAACACCATATGGCATGATAAGGTTGTAGGTTATATTAGTAAAAAAGGTAACATTCATGCATTTTATAAAAAATACTGTTATGGAATTAGGGCGCTAATTGAAGCTCAAATTTCAAGAATTAAGAGATGTACTGGTTCATCTCTATTAACTAAAAAAATATCATCACAAAAACGTGAAGCAGTTGTTATTACCAATATTATAAATTTATGGAATTCATTCGGTAAGTGCGTTGCAGTCAAAATAGGATAATTACGTCCAAAAAAGACCAACAAATACCCTTCCGAACAAAGCCTGTTGAGAATGCACATCAGCCAACTTGACGAAAGAAAAAACATTAATTAAATTTAAGCATCATAATTCGGCACAATGTACATTGTCACTGATGAGAAAAGTCAGGAATATATTTGCTATAAAATAATCAGGATAGAAAATTCTTATGGGAGATCTAGATAATTGGCAAGAAAAGTTTGAAGAATGTTGTTATGCTAGGAAGTTATTGGATAAGGTAGCTTATTTAAATACTATAGTCAAAACTCTACCAGTAGATATTGAAGAAGTAAAAAAGTCAATCTACTATGCAAGAAAATATCATGGAGCTCAGATGCGTCAGTCTGGTGAGCCTTACTACTCTCATCCAATTGAAGTGGCGTATATGGTTGCTAATTATTTATTTAGAACTGATATTATAGTGACAAGCGTACTGCATGATACTCTGGAGGATACTGAGCTGACTAAAGAAAAAATCACAACACTATTTGGAGAAAAAATATCAAATCAGGTAGTGGATTTAACTCGAGTTAAAGAACATGGTAAAATTACTTCTGCTGAAATGCTAAAAATATTATATAAAGAGAAAAAATATAATATACTATTAATTAAGCTCTTTGACCGGCTCCATAATATGCAGACTATCTCTGCTAAATCTCCTGATAAAATACACAAAATAAAAAAGGAAACTCTAGATGAGTTTGTAATTTTAGCCGCATATCTGGAACTACCTGGAGTTAAATATAATCTTATAAATCTTCTGTCCAAACCCTTGCCGGATTTCAGCGAGTTATACAAACCATACATAGAACTGACTAATAACCTGCAGCAGAACACATATATTCTTTCTCCAACTTATCAATATGATAGACTCCAAAAGCAAATCCTAAAACTATTGGAATAATTATGGTTCTGATACTGTTTTAGGAGTCAAGGATTAAATTAGGATTAAAGATAGAATTATTTTTTATTACTCCAAAAACAATATGTAATAATTTGTAGAAGTCAAGATTTAATCTTACAGGCACTATAAAAATTATATCTGAATGTCTGACAAGTTATGCTTGTCAGATAAGTATTCAAGATATAAGATTTCATTATTTTTTTCAACAGCTAACTTTTTACTATCCATAAAAGTCTGCATAGGTGTTTTACCATAGCAATATTTACCGGAATGAGGTCTTTCATTATTATAATATTCTAACCAAATATCAAGGTCTAGTTGTAGATCATCAAGATCAGTATAAATCTTTTTACGCATAGCTGTATCAAAGAATTCTTGTGTCATAGTTTTATTAAAACGTTCACACATACCATTTGTTTGAGGAGAATATGCTTTAGTAGTGGTATGTTCAATGCCCTCAATGCTTAAGAACAATTCAAAAGCATGATGTTCTATATTACCCTTATATTCACCACCTCTATCAGTTAGAATACGAAGAATTGGTATTTGCTGACTCTCATACCATGGTAACACTCTATCATTAAGCATGTCAGCAGCGGTGAGAGCTGTTTTATCAGTATATAGTTTAGCATCTACAACCCTAGTATAGCTATCAATAAATACCTGAGAGTAAACCTTGCCTATACCTTTAAAATTACCAACATAATATGTATCCTGACACCCTAAATAACCTGGATGCTGCGTATCTATTTCTCCATGGGCTTCTTTTTCGCTACGCCGTTTCTCTAATACTTGTAACTGAGCCTCGGTAAGAACAATACCATCTTGAGCCATCTTTGCTTCTAATGCTTTAAGTCTTTTATTGATATTATTTAAATCATTACGTAGCCAAATAGATCTCACTCCTCTAGGTGATACAAGAATACCAGTCTTTTTAAGCTCATTTGATACTCTCATCTGACCATAAGCTGGGTATTCTATGCCATATCTAATACTGCTCTCTCTACTGCTGGATCAACTCTATTCGCTATAATTGGCTTCTTCCTGCTAATCTCATATAACGCCTCTTCTCCCCCAGTTTCATATAGCTCTTTGAACCTATAGTAACTGTCCCTACTATATCCCATTGCTTTACAGGCGGACGATATACTACCAAGACTCTTAGCTAGTTCTAGTAAACCTATTTTTGGCTTTATTATTTTTTGATTTAGATTCATTGTGACCTTCCATTTTTTTATCTGTATTTTTTAATACATTATTTTTATTAAATGTAAGATCAAATGTCAACTACTACA